>LWMK02000086.1:331206-356148 GCA_001693075.2 Taenia saginata
TTTTTTTTTTTTTTTTTTTTTTTGCTAAAAGCGGGGAAGAAAGGCACATAGAACCACGCTCTGGAGATAGTGGCCGAAGTCTGTAATAACTAGTATCTTTTGGTCATCAGGGATCAGTGGTTGGTTTTTAGTGTCCCTTAAATTCCGACCTTTGCGTTGGAGGGGGGTGAATGCTGCAGCACTTTTTCTACACACTTGTTGAGGACTGGGAGGGTGAAGGGAAAGGCTTTCCTCGCGACAAGAGTGTCAACTAACAGGCTGCTAGAATGGCAGTTGAAGATACCAGCTCCACGCTGGACTGAACACAATACTGACGGTTGCTGTAGTGACATAGTAGAATGTTGATTTTGAAACAGGCAAATGCGAACGGCGTGGAGCCATCCGACCGTTGACATGGCAAGCTAAAGTGCAATCCCAAGGTTTTTAGGAGGAGAACATGTCGGTAGTTCGGGATTTCAGAAATTTCAAGAGGAATGGCCAAAGATCTAGCCATTCTTCCTTCCCCTCACCCGCTTACTCATCCACCTTTCCATTTTCCATTCTTCTGTCCATCCTCTATTCATTTGTTCAACCCTCACGCACCCGTCCATTCATCGATTCCCCACCCCTCCATCCATTCACTCTGCGTTTGTCAATCTGCCCCCCACATATCCTTCCATCTATACATCCACCCGTCCATTCATTCCGCGTTTATTGATCCTCCCTCCGTCCACCCCCCTCTCCATCCATCCATTCATCCTTCCGCCCATACATTCTGCATACATTCTTCCATCAATCCCCTCATCCTGTATCCATCCTTCCATCTATTCTGCGTCTACCAGCCCTTTCTTCTACTCACCCTCCTCCCTCCACCCATCCATTCCTGCAGTCGTGCTGATCTATTCTTCAATCCCGTAGCCACCAAAACTTGATCCATCCATTTCAAACTTTTTGTTCATTTGGAAAATAAACTACTACCCTTGCTGTTTTCCCCGCTTTACTGAACAGGTGGACATGCATTGAGAAGGGTCTGTTTGAATTAGTGGAAAATGCTACATGTTGATGCACAGAATATCACTATTTTGGAAACACATGGAGGGGGTCGTCCCACATGGTCTGATGTAAGCACAAATCAAACACAGGTAAAGTTCTGGCACACGCGCACACCTACAACGTACAAACGCCGTGTACAAGATGTTGAGTAGACTTCGGGAATTCCACTTCAACCTCTGGACTCTCGTCAATGGACAATTTTAAGTTCCTCAGACATCCCATGAAGGGAGGCACCACTGTTCCACTGTGGTAGTCGGATTGCATTTGTGGTGTGATTTCTACAAAAAGGGAATGGAGGAGGGGGGAGGGGGTGAGAATATGCGGAGAAGGGATGTTGGGGGTTTGAAAAGCTGGCTAACCTTTATCGGAACCATAGAAGATGCCTCGTAGAGGACCCACAGCATTCATGATCAAGGATTGAACCGATTCGCCTTGAGTGCTGATTTCAATGATGGACCCAAAGTCCTGCATCACAATCTTCACCGAGGCGTAGTGCCAAGCCAGTGGTTCCACGGTGCTGATACTGAAGCTCACCTTCTCCTCCATTGTTACATCGGTGACGTAGACCTAGGAACGGAGAAGCAGTGTATGGACGGTATTTTACGGACTTGGAAATGTGTGTGTGTGGGTGAACGTGTACCATGTAGCGATCGAGGTAGATCCATATGCGGATCAGCTCTGCAGGATTGTTCAAATCCTCAAACACCATCACGAAGAGACTTTCCACGCCTATCTTTTGTGCATCGTAGAGCACCTCAAAGGAGAACTTGACCGAGGTCATGCTTTTCGTCATCTTGGAGTCAACGTTCACTAGAAACATTGGTAATGAAAAACAAAGGTTATACTTCTTGGTACCCTAAACTTAGAAGTACTGGCAACATTCTACACAACTTGGTTCCATCACAGTTGGTATACTTGACGACAAATTCGACAAAGTAAATTGTACTGAGTTCATGCGCCAAGCCTGCAAGCATTCAGGGACACTTTTACTTGAGAGGAACTCACAATTGAGTGGCAGAAGTAGACCACGGTCAGGTTGAATAATATCCTGAACCTTCGGCAGCACGTGCACGGCCTTGGCATCTAGCACAAAGCAGTCCGGACAAGGCGGCAGTTTGGCTTTTGACAAGTCAAATTCCTGCCCACCCAACGTCAACTCATCTATACAACCGAACAGGTTTGCCAAATTCACCTATAAAAATAATTTTTACTTAAATTAATGTAAGTAGAAAGTGTATTCGTGGTCTCTCGCCACGCTCACAGTCTTCGGTCCCATTCGTATCGTACGGGCGGTTGGATAACCCCCAATGAACGCATTGACTGGTACACGCCAAGTAATCGGTTCCTCAATCCACGCCTCATGGTAGTCAAGAATGAACTATAGGTGGAAAACAGGGCTTATTTAAAGCACTTAAATAGCGAAATCTTAAAGAAGGTTTGGAGAACAACTGCACACCCGCATTTTTGTGATCTGAACGCTATGTCGAGCATCTCTTGTTTGCATATTGACAGGAAGAAGTTCCAGACGATGCCACGCGTTACCACGAAGATCTAGAAGTGGAGATGACCAGTAAAAGTCGCTGTTTCCATCAGCTCCGCTCTCCACTACCAAATGAATTTGGCGTTCGCCGAGGAGAATAAAGAGAGTGCCAGCCTTGAAACCGAAATTAAAGGCGCCTAGGAGTCCGACTGTGTTGTTGACATCGTTATGTGCCCGTGTTCGGAAACCAATGGTCACTCGGAAGTCCCTGCGAAGAGGATTACAAATACGAAAGTTGTGGTTCACTTTGAAATTAGCGTCCACAAAATCTCTTTTACTCCATGAAAACTCACGGATTTCCACGCAGCACTTGGGCAATATTTTCCACCTCCCAATGAGCTTCACCGTTAAACCAAGCCGATGAAGTCTGCACCTCGCGACAGTTCTGCAAAACACCACCACGTGAGTAGGAACAATCACTGGGCAAGAAAGTACCAGAACTACATGAATAGACACCTAAGGAGCCCCCACCTTTGCGCTTTTTCCATTCCCAGCATAGTGCATGCTGCGAACACGAACTCTTCGTGACGGTTTAGGCGAGAGCAGTGAATGGATAATGATTGGCCACTCCTTGGTAACATTATCACTTATTGCATCGCACACCTGAAAGTCAAAGAGAGATAATACATTTTAGAATGGAAGCCTGTCCAAAGCCACCAGGGTGGGGCCACCCACCTGCGGGTTGATGTCACCACAGTCCTCAAAGACGGAGCGCAAACGGCGACCGGCTGGCGGCGCAGACAAGTCAAGACCCTGATAGATGAATTCAGTTGTCGGAGAGGGATGAATTTCGTCTGCTGGGGCTAGGAACCTCGGGCGAAGTTGACCTCCACACTCACCAAACCGATAGAAGGGCTTATTCCGCAGACCATCAACCATGTCTTGGGCGAAGTCAACACGGCTGAACGAATATAAGAGACATTATCGAAGTCCTTTCAGGTTGGAAGTACTGAAAGAGGAGGACCTACTGCATTCCAATGATCAGATTGCTAATGGAGAACTCGTGGTAAGAGAGAGTATTCAACTCAGGGCCGACGTAGATTTGTAAAACTTCGGATTTTGGAATGGGTTGACTTAATGTCCAGGTGTGAACTGGGCGCTGGTCGAAGTAGACGGTTAGTCTGTAAAAGAAATGGTTTTGCAAGTCAATATACCGACTTGTCAAATTAAAAGCATTTAAGCAAGTTGAAGTAAACAGCGTTAATAGATATCTAGCTTTTAAAACGTGTTTGTCAAGCAGTTTTCCTATTACTTCCATGACAAGGTAACTAAAAGACTTTTTGCCAAAGAATGGGATCCATTTATTGAGATGGATCCGTTCTTCCTCTGGACAACTTAAGGAAACATAAAAAGAGTACCGTGAAGGTCAAATCTAGATCCACCAACAACTGACTAATCAACCTGGTGAAGTCGGGTTCACCGAAGCGAAGGCTGAGAACGGATTCAGTGAACAGCGGCTGTTGGAAGACCTGCGCCTCACGAGCCTTCAACGCGGCGAGGTTGTTGGCTGGATCGCGAATGACTGGTGCACCGAAGAATTCCCTCGTAGTGAACTTGGTTGGGTCACCGGGAATGGCTATTCCAACACGCAGATCCGAAGTGAGCCATATTCGGAACCAGAGATTATTTTGCTGCAGAGAGAGGGTAGAAAATTTAACTCCAAATCTGCCACATCGCCATGCAGACCTAAACTCTGTAATCAATTTTCACGATGCAGGTGAATGTAGTGATTGAGACAACTAGTTTTCGGTCAATAATTGACAGTAGTGATCAAAAACTCTCCTGCAAAAATACTTTATCCATCACATCAGAAAAACTTTTACTTAATTGTTGTAAGTAGGCGTATTATCTCGCGTGGTTGAATGATCTCACCTCAGCTACTTGCATTCGAAGCAGGTTTATTTCTTCATTGCCGACGGGCCGGAAACGCACAGTCATGCTGATTCCGGGAAGCCAAGGCGCCGAAAACTTGTTCGGCTTCAACTCAAAACTCGTGAAGTTAATCAGAGGCATGAGGGTCAGGCAGTATTGGTTACTTGGTGCAGTGTTTTTCTGTCGGAGGAGAAGTTATTGAAACGCAAAAAGAAAGTCATTTTAAGTATTGTTAGCCGCGGCGTATAGCAATGAACTATGAAAGTATGCCTATCAAAACTGGAATAAAAGTGATAGGCAGGAATTCTGAGGTCAGACGCTGTAAGCAAACTGCGCCACTTACAATAGCATAGGCCTCTTCTGTTTGTCGTATATCCGCGAATCGCGTGTCTCCATAGTTACGAATCGGAGTTTTCGTGTAGGAGTCAATCAGAATGGAACCAAGCATGTGATCCCCAGAAGTTGCCAGACCAATGCGACCTCGGAAGCCACTTGTCGACAAACCATAGCTGTGGACGAGCAATACACGTCATTGTTGATAAGTACAGCACACTGACTTCTTGTTACTAATGAAAACTATTTCTACTGCCTCTTTACTCAAAAAGTATGTCTAAGTAAGTTATTCATTAAACAGTAAAGAAGTTGTCCTCTTCTTAACTACTGCTGTATAAAAGTTCATGGCCATTTTACAGCCTTTCACTTACCTCTTCATGGCCCTGCGCAATTCAAAGTGACCAGGTGGAATGCCGCCAACGAAGAAGACGTAGTCATCTTCTTTTGCCAGTGCACAATCCTCTGCCACTCGTTCTTCGAGAGCCCAGTAATTGGAGGCGATTGGAGACACTCGAATTGGTCGGATACTACGCGTTCGGTGACCGATACCACCCTTAAGGTTACCGTGCCAACGACTACAGACAAGCTCAAAGCCTTTGCTCTCCACGGTGACGCCGTAGTCCTTTCAATGGAACAGAACACCATCTACTGTAACAGCATCTTCACAAAAAATGCCATTTCTTATGCGACAAGAGGCCATTAAATTCGATCTAATCGGACAGTAAGAGACGTGAGGAAATTGAAAGCAAGTTGCAGGAAAACCAGAGCCAATCGTAATTAGCGGTTGTACAAGGAACAGAGCTAAAATCTCAAAACTCTGATGTAAAAAAGCACGAAAATGGTTCACTTAAGATATTAGCTATCAGCGTCACAAATACGTGACGCTTGATCATAACTATTTTATGATGACTAACTACGTTAATATGTACCGCTAGTGCTACAATATGGATGTAGCCAACAATTGTCTATCAGAACTGGGTCTTTAACAGCGCTTTTCTTTAAGAGTCCACTGAGTCTGTTCCAAATAGTTCCACCTACTTCACGGTAATTGTAGAAGGTCAGAACCATGCTGTTGGCTTTTTGTGGTGCCAGTTTCTGCAAATGTATGTTTAGAGTCCGATCACAGGGCGAGATACGATCGTAGCTGGTAATGCGCGCGTAGGCATCAGTGGCCGCAAAGTCGTGAAGTTGCATATACTCGAGGAAGACCTCCTGAACTGACCCGCCGCCGGTACCGGATGTGACTTCTCTTGGTCGCGAGCGACTGGGGGTGATATTGAGTCCTGCCTCCAAAGCAGCCGCCTTTTCCCACACGTAGCCGTCACGCACGATGGGACGGAAATTCGTATGGCTGTGCGGAGGTGAGAAAAAGGATTCCAAGAAGCTATTCCAGCCTCCATTATAATAGCAGTTAGCTCTGCTGCCAGTCTCCTAGCCCAATCCCACCATCCTAGTGAGGCTAGTGTCGGAGATAACTCAAGGAGTGCACCCAACTCACATCTTGCAGAAGTCCTCCGTCTGTTGGAGGCAAGCTGGATCGGCCTTAGCAAAGTCGGGGAAACCCAACCGATGTCCAGCAATTTTCAGCTCGTAAAGACATCCCTTTGCATGCTCCATCTGTATGAGCCGTGCCCACAACTCCTCAGCACCACCCTCGCCCCAGGACTCCAAAGGTGGAGCATCCAACACCGAAGTGCTGATGCTGTGAAAGGCCCCACCGACACGTAACTCCAGCTGGTTATCCAACAGTAGTCCCGTTGGGAATGATTCACGACCATTCTCTTCCATGAAGGTCTTCGAGAGAACCGACAGACCATCGAGGGTTTCGCGGTCTTTTGGCACCTCCTGAAGGTAGAGGTCCACTCGACCTGGCACTCCGATTACTCGAACCTGGCGAGGAGGAGGAAACCAATGAATGCTTAAATGGTCCAAGCAGGAGTAATTTTCGTTTGCAAGCTTTGTTCTAGCTTCTCGAGCCGCTACACTTCCAGTACTTCTAAAAGTTTGGAGCAGACCTACTTCCAGACACGTCAGCTTCATCCGTAACTAGACTGCTACAGTCCATTCTACTTATGCATAATCAGAAGTTTATACGGTTTGCCATCTGCAAGGAATTACCCTATTGGTCGTAGATCCATTGAGGGGCCCAATTTCAATGCCCAACTCTCCACCCACAACCTCTGGCTGTGACCAGCTGAACCGCAGATTACCATTTGGTTCCACGGTGATGGCAAACATGCTTGTTCGTGCAGGAAAGGCGCGTCTACCGACCAGCAGCACCGAGTTTGTTCGAATACCAGTGGCGGGGGAGGAGGAGGAGGCGGTGGGAGAGGAGAAAGCGTTTCGTCGTTGTAGTGCGGGAGCAAACCAGAATTCGAGATCAAAAACATGACTACGGGTTGTGTGGTAAGGCACCAGGGTGTAGATGCAATCTCCACCACCGTTGAGACGTAGAGGAATGGGATCTTTGCCCAGACTGCCGTAGGTGAGATCCAACAGCGAACGTGCCAATGAGGCAAGACGCCTTGCTGTTGCCATTTTTCGATCTACTGCTTCCATTCGTTCCTCCGTGATGGCGATCACCTCCAATAGGCTGCGTTGAGTGGAGTTAGCCTGGTTGACTGAATGTGAATCGGATGTATATTAGAGTTTAACATCAAGCAGCGAATCATGAAGCTGGGGACACTAAGTGACAACTGACAGCTTACTAAATCCTGATTGGTGGATGTCTGATTTCTACCGAATCAGTGAATCCCTAAAGCGTGGTTTATAATGTTACAAAAACTTGGAACTCATCGAAATCACAAGAATGCTTCACTGACGTTGGGGTGGAATTCCTCCCTTCAAAGGAAAATCCACCTATGATCGTAGTTTTTGACTTCGGAGGTGCTTTAAAGAAGCGACCGCGCTTTGGTGCACTCTCTTCTATGCCCATCCTGGTCAGAAATAACTTATCCCAGGCAGACTGCTTAGCGATATCGGAATGATGAACAATAGAACAGAACGTAACCAAATAGCTCACCAGCCATATTGGCAGTGCCTTCCAACTCATTGAACTGTTTTGCGATTGCGCGAACCTCTTTATCAATCTTATCGAAGCGTTTTCTCGCCTCCATCACTTCTTCCGCAAGAGCATCCAGTCCGGGTCGTGTAAGTGTCACCAGGGGTGACAATTTGTCATTGACGCGTTCTTTGGTGAGTTTGGAGGCCTCCATTGCGCGCCTCAACACCGCAGTGATGTCAACAAACGACTTCTTCAACGTTGCCAAGCGATCCGCATTGGCATCGGCAATCAGCTTCGCGTCATTCAAGTGATCACTTAAGCGTTGAACCCGGTCCTGGAAGTGTAGTAGTGTTATTACTTGTTAAAAATGAGCGAACTATACTATGACGTCTTAAAGCGCTCTGAAATAAATTTTGGAGAATCCAAAAAGAAAATTCTTTAAAAAACTACAAAAAATGCACAGCTCCTTCAAAATTCAAATAAAAAAATTAGGTGCACCTCGAACTTTACAAGATATCTGGACTTTTTCTGGCTTTCTAGGAAGGATTCAAAGGCTCCAATCAGCACTCACCATTGCTTCCTCATGACGTTTTAGAATCTCAGCAAGGGAGGCTTCAATAGAACTCGCAGAGACGCCTTCGCCACCAACAGACTCAATGGCACGCATCGCCTCGTCGGTGATGTCGCGCGCCTCCATGAGGGTGTCTCCGATGTTCTTGTAAGTTTCGCGTACCTCCAAAGCCCGGTCCACACCATCACGATCCACTGCCGCCACAATACGATTACCAGCACGCTCCAGGCTGTGCGCTTTGTTAATTGCCTCCGGGGGCACAGTGGATGGAACCTAAGAGAGGAATGGGAATTGCTACTTAAAAGGTACTAAGTAGAATGTTAAAAATGCTTGAATGGTTGAAAAATGAGTGAACCAGTGCTGCACAAGCCCTCTTGTCCCCACAGATTTCGCTGATAATCTTGATGGCACACATCCTCCCATATGTCACTTCCAATGGCAGCCTACCGCTCACAATCTCAGAAGCTTTTCAAGTGCAGCCGTGGGTGATTTTCACCCTACTCGATTTGATGATGATTCTTAACATTGCAGCAGGAAAGCATTTGGATCGGACAATAAGAATCCAATGCATTCCTCAGCCATAGTTCACAAAGCGGGCATTACCCATGGTTCAAGTTCTACAGAATACAACATTGTGTCGTTTGGATCACATGTTCCACGATTCTTAAAAATTGTATTACACTGTACCGATATTTTTTTAACTACATGAATTTTGGATGGCCTGCCATTTATACTGTCATTCTAGCTATCAGTGTACCATCATAGTCTCATTCAGACTCATTGGGTCGTTAAGGTGACCTCAAGCACTACAAAGTACCACAATTTGGAAGATCTCAATGGCAGCTCCTCAAACCATTGCAAAATTTTTTGTGTTTACAAAATATTTTACCTGATTAAAAGATTGGGGCTTCTCTAGGAGATCAGCCAGTCGGTTTAGTTCGTTCAGAGTCGGAGCCTGGAAGTCCGTGGCATTATTTTTTAAGATAGTCAATTGCTCTTCAAAAATGCTCTGATTTAGGCGGATTGTGTCAATTGCGCTGCCACTAGTATTGTCCATCATCTCTTGAATACTCAAAATTTCATCCTACAAAGAAACATAGAATCTGACATTACGTTCTTCTACTTAAGTAATATCAGTAGACTCGGTTGTTGTGCCTCACCAGTTCCTGCTGGGTTTGGTTTCCCATATGGTAGAGCCGTTCCAATTGTGTGTTCAAATGGGAATCCTGCATCTTTTGGTAGTGCTCTAGTCTGTCAATTTTGGCCGCATAGTTCATTGCCGTGGCACGTTTCAAAATTGCTGCTAAATGATCCTCCAATCGTCTACTAGCTTCAAGCATTTCACTCGCCCACTCATTGGTGGGCTGAAGATCAATGCGCGAGAGCTCCTGACGAATCAAACGAGCTCGTTGATGCCATTGTTGAATAAGAGCCTCGTCCACAGGACCAGATCGGAGATTTTGCATGGACTGGATCCATTCGTTGAATCGGCGCTCAAGACCTATAATCTCTCGTGATAAACGGGCAGTGTTATTTGTGATGTTGCAACTGGCATCATCAATAGCCTTTATGGTGGCAGGCAGAGTGGTCACCATGGTGAGTGAGATGCGAGACAAATCACTGGTGACTTCGGAAGCACGTTCGATGAGTTCGCGTTCGGTGTAAAGGGTGCCGGCGAGGCTATACCGGTTGTGGAGTTGTTCAGCTCGATTTTGAAGGTCGTTCAAACCCCGATGGGCAAGCTCGGTGAGGTCAATTGCATCTATTTCAGTGCTTACTTCAGTCGCGCGTTCGAGTAATTCTCCTGTGCATTCACCACGGCAATCTGTAATAAGAGCCGATGAAAAAAATTTAAATTCCATTGCACCGGATTGAGCTCATTTCCATCTATTTGCTAGACATCTTAATTAAACTCGAGAAGGTTTCGCATGGTCTGCTAGCAGAATGCCAAGCACACTCACCGATACAGCGTCCAGCATCGACTACATGACCCTCCGGGCACTCATCGCACTGTCGCCCACTGATACCCGGCAGACAAACGCATTGACCGGTCTTCATGTTGCAGTTTTGGTGCCTTGAGCCCACTGGATTGCATGAGCATGGTTTGCAAGGGATCATCATCAACGGATCGCCATAGTAACCAGTGGCGCAACGTTCGCATAGTTGACCTGCATAACCTGGCAGACATTCGCAAACGTGTTGGCCATGGGTACCAATGGAATAGCAGGTCTTCGCATAGCTGCAATCCAATAGAGTGGGTGAGTGTGGCAAAGGAGCGATTTTGTCAAAATCAGTATTGATGGTAAAGTTGGTGTTCACTTGCAAAATAAGCATATTTTGGGCTAAAAGGGGAGAAGAAGTGACATTTACTTGGCAGTTTCGCTTGGACATCGGCATTGCTCACAGGGAATGCCTCTGACCGGGTTGCCAGTGTATCCCTCGGCGCAGACTTCGCAGTGCGCTCCGGCGGTATTACCCGCACAGTTTATACAGGTACCGCTTTGCTGATCGCATTCTGTTGCCATCCCATTGCATTCACAATCCAACACACCACCGCCCTCAAAACCAAAGCTTGGCCCTGATGAAGCAAGAAAACTTGATAAATTTAACTTGTTTTAATGCAGTTAAACCGATTAGGTTGGCTTCATTGCTAAAAATGCTTTAAGGAGTTGCTATGTTCCTTCCAATATGCAGGAGATTCTTTACAAGTGCTGGTTTGACTTGCTCAAAAGGAACAAAGTGCCCCCAAATAACTGTTACCTACATGTTTCCGTTATACCGCAACGGAACCGCTACCAAATTCGTAGACTAAGTCTTTAAAGGGCTTTAAAAATTGTCGAGTTGAGCGTTGGTGATTACCAGTTGGAAAATTCAAGCCAAACAAATAGGTTCTCCGAAGCTTCCATTCCCGACATAGTATTACTGCTGTCGTATTGGAGCCAAAGAAGTATTTCCCCCAATGAGGCCTTGAAATTGCGCATGCGAGTTGGTACTCCCACTAGTTGGTTTAACTGAACACCAGCATTCATGCTGAAACACATCGAGGGACCTGACGCCCTGGTCTATACGAGCTTTTAACTCACTTCCTCCAGCAGGAATGGAGTCGTTGTCAAAGGCCTTTGAGATATCGGTCATTTCGTCGAAGAAAGTGCCATCGGGACCCGGTTTAATCACGATTGGTGGGAAGTAACTCAGCTCGTCAGCAATCTAAAAATAAACACGAATCCATTCTGTTCTGCATAAGCACAAATCTGGCAAAACAATGGCAAGGTAAGCTCCCTAAGAGGTTTATCCATATTTCCTGATTTTCATGATAATTAATCAGAATTACGATGCATTTACTTACAAAGATAATTTGTCCTGCTATGTAAAAAGGTCAGCAATTGACACTAGTGACTACTCTACTAAATATGGATACGTTTGTCAGACACCAAGGTGGACCAACTACTCATTATTTGATAAGCCAACAGCTTACCTCACAGTGGTCACCCCGAGCAGAATCAGTACAAATACAAGTCTCGATCGTAGTAATCGGCGTGCCCATTTGAGTTAGCGCCTCGCTCTTTGCTGTCCTCGTTCGGTAGTTCACACTTAAGAACAAAACTACAGACTTACAAACTCAATTAATGCAAGTAAAAATCCGCGCCACAAGAACCAACCTGCGTGGCTGGCGGTGTACAAATCTGAGGCCCATTAATTATATTATGACTTGTCACCCAAGCAAATAAAAATCAATTAGCGCTCTACTGTCAGAAGCAAAAAAAACGATCGGAATGAATGCAGATGCTTTACAAACACACCTTACAGCTTTGAGGGGAATACCGGGCGAGGCTAGGCGGACGGAGAAGGAGGTGATATTGACGAGAGCGAGCATGAGGGCCGCTCGACTGGGGCGCACTCGGAGGTGTTGTGTGTTGATACGAGTTAGTACCCAGTCATTTTCGCGCATCCAAATTGTGTAGTACTGAGCAACTAACTCACCTCCAGGCACCGGTGTACGCGGTGGCGGAATCTGAGACAGCAAATCCAGGAAACAATTGCTACTTTTAAGCAATGAGCAGTATGTGCTTTATAGAGTACTCTTTGCAGCACCAATAGAATTTAAACCACCTGGATGCGATACGTTGACTAAATTACTAGCAATAAGTGCATGCATTTTCAATGTTTTACCTCAGGCTGATATTCAAACTCAAGCTGGCCATTGAGAGCAGTCATTCGAGCGAAGACTTTTTGAGGGTCCTCTAACACCGTTCGATATGCAGAGGGCACCTCCCGTACCTGCGGCCCTGTGTCGTCCTCAGACGTCTCGAAGCCACAATTAGCCGTTGGTAGACAATCTGTATGAACCTCCACCAATATCGACCCGTAACTTCGTGTCTGTGAAGAAGATGGTTGTTGTGATTTTACCCGTACTTCTAACTCTAGTGCTGTATTTTTTAAAAATCCATTTCGTCTAAAACGATGAGTCCTAAGTTAGCCACATGGAATTGGATCGGGCCGGAGCACCTCTGCTTTGCACCAACTCTATCAATGCTAACAAATGCTCTCTAGAGACTTTGATAGGTAGTTAGAACTCACATGGGGTCCCTTTACGTCAGGAAGTATAAGGAAAGTTGGCATGTTCTTTGAGAA
Organism: Taenia saginata; assembly: GCA_001693075.2. Taxonomy (NCBI): domain Eukaryota; kingdom Metazoa; phylum Platyhelminthes; class Cestoda; order Cyclophyllidea; family Taeniidae; genus Taenia; species Taenia saginata. The sequence continues at coordinate 344,191 of LWMK02000086.1, forward strand.
GCGCCACTTAAACTGGCTCTGTCCCACTGTCAAGTCGGGTAACTGGCTGGATCCCGTGCTGACCTCTGAAGTTAATTGTAGGTCAACCACAGGACCACCTGGCATATACTGATTGTCCGTTCCTACTAGCTACAAAATAGCAAGAACGGAGTTTTCGCATTCCTTTGAAATGCACGTAAATTCAGACGTTAGGTAATGATGTGCTACTGCAGTCCGACAGCAGGCTAGATTTGGGCGCATCAAATAGGTTATCAGTCGAGACTGCCGCTTAAAGAGTCGTCAGTAGCAATGACTGAAAAGTAAAGAAAATGGGATTGGTATTACGGTTGAATATGATACCTGCAGTCTGCGAGGCATTTCTGGCACCGATCGATAACCTTTGAGTTGTTCACATCGTGGAGGTTTCGAGGTTGGAAAACAGAAGCAAGCATAGCAACCGAGAGGATAATCAGCGCTTAGTCCAAACGATCCTGGGATGCATCGATCACACTTCTCTCCCTACAGAGCGTTAAGCAATAGTTCTGGATTCTAGCAAACTAATGTGCATCCTCTTTTTGCCAATTTTTGTTCTCACCTCGACATTGGGCTTACAGAGGCAGGCACCACTTTCAGGATCGCAAGTGATCTGATCTCCATTGCTGGCATTTCGAAGAGTGCCCTCCAAACTGCACATACAGGGCTTGCAATCGGGATAGCCGTAATGGCCAGGTGCGCATTCGTCACAGGCGCGACCGGAGAAACCACTCTTGCAAGGGCATTGGCCAGAAACAAGGTCGCAACCGCCTGAGGTGTCCAACGAACCGATCTCTGAGCAGTTACAATCCTAGAGGGTATATTTTAAAAGCCAGTGTCGGGGATAACTTATAAATAAAGTAATGTCAAAGAATCCAATTGTCCAATTGTCCAACCAAAAAGCTGTTTTTCTCTTTGTTAAAGAGCACAGTTTGGTGGATTTGTATGTACCAAAACATTCTTACCTTGCAGCCTAAAATGGGATTATAGTCGTAGGAATTGGGAGCACATGTTTCGCATTGATCCCCAATTGTATTCTTTGGGCAACTGCACTTCCCAGTAATTTGGTCACACACTCGACCGTTCGGGCATCGAGGACAACCTAAAATGAGAAAATTACATCCTTCTTGTAGGAGTGGTTATCAGAAAATCTGAATGCTACCTGTCTGCAGGAAAACTCACGTTTGCAGCCCTGAGGTGAAGGACCCCAGAAGCCCGGCTCGCATTGGTCGCAGCGTCGACCAGTTACGAAAGGCGCGCAGCGACATTGGCCGGTGAATATGTCACAACCGCTGGTGGATAGAGAACCGGCGCCACAATCGCAGGGAATGCAGTGTGGTTCGCTTCCATTCCAATAGTAGCCCATCTAAAACAAAAAAAAACGTTAATTTGTTTGGTCACTTTTGTCCTGAAGCAGATGAATTGTGAACAGATGACTCACCAAACAACGATCACACTTTTGACCAATCACTTTATTGCCGCATTCGCACTGGCCAGTGGTTGGGTGGCAGGTTGTTGATAGCGCGCGATTTGAACATTCGCAAGCTGATTGGTTTAAAGATAATTTTAGTGCAGGATGGTCAGATGGTCTGATTCTATTCAAGTTTTGTCAAGATTATAAATGATGCTTCAAACTAACATAATCAGCCGCAATGCTAATACCAATCTTCTAAAACATTCCACTAGCTAACTTTGGGAGGTGAACAAGAAAAAATTGCTGGAGAGAGCTGGAAAAACACCTTCAAACTCTCCTTTACATGACTTCTTTCGGACAATCAACAATTCAGAATTTCGTTGAGATGTGATTTAGCCACATTCGCTGGACGCCTGAGTAAGTGGCCCAAAAATCTTGAATTTTCGCCTTAATGTGCTACTCAAAGAGGATTTCGACGGTAACTTACATTGACAGCCGTTGATACCGAGGTTGTAGTAGCCGTCATCGCATCTATCACATTCAGGTGTTCCTCCGACACCAGGTTTGCAGTGGCACTGACCCGTGATGGGATCACACGAGCCGTTGGCGAGGGGTAGTGAGCCCAGAGGGTCACATTTGCACGGCGGACAGCCGGCATCTACATTTCCTCGACCCAGCACACAGCGATCGCAGTGTCGCCCCTCATAGTAGAGCTTGCAGAGGCACAGACCTGTCCCCTTATCGCATTCGACACTCTGACTACCCACAGGATGGCATCCGCAGGCTTGACAGAGAAGAAAACAGTAACAATTACGAGACAACATAACGTTCGAGTTCCTCATAATTTGTAAACACCACGAGGAAACAATTTAGGTGCGGCATTCAAAATGATGTCAATATATAGGAATGGGATCACTCAGGTACTCTTGGGGATCGTAGCAAGCACTGCTTCCTACCTTTTCAGACAGCGCCTATTCGCCAGTTGGTATGAGAGAAATAATAAATCAAACACCCCATATTTTGCCTAAATCCCACCCTTTTGCGTAAAAACCAGACAGATATTTCCATTTTTAGGTTTGCTAAAGATAAATTGAATCTCAACTCACGAGTGCAGGGTTCACCTCGCAGAGGATCACCATGGCTACCGGGTTCGCATTCAGTGCATCTCGGACCCGTGGTGTGATACCCGCACCGGCATTCTCCTGTGATGCCATCACAACCGACTGCCATGAGACCGCAGTCGCAAGGTCGGCAAGGCTGACCCAATAGCGGGTTCCCATAGAACATCTCTGCGCAGGCCTCGCAGAATTGACCTCGGGTGCTGGAAATGTCGTAATGAAATAGATTTAAATTAATTTGGGAGGAGACATGTGGAATGGGCTTTAATGGGAGTAAAAATGATAAGCTGATGGAAAATCGGCAATTTGAACCTAGTCCTACCCACCGCCTACAACTTATTTTCAAACAAATTGTGCCAATTTCGACCAATCAGAAGAGGCCTGCGCTTTGATTGGTTGGTGGGAGAAGAGAGTGCACAGAGCCACTTAAGTGATGGCGATACATTAACGGAGCACAAAATATTTACCTTTAAACCGACAATTACAATGATACGTTATTGCCTCTTTGAATTAATTTAGCTCATGATGTAAAAAAGTGTGGACTCGATTATCCGGGCATGCATTTCAGAAAAAGGTCATGATTTAACCATTTGGAGCACTAGCATTTTCGTAGATACAAAGGATGCCCCTAGTCAATTTGACCCCGCTGCCAACTAAAGCACTGTGATATTACAACACTTTAACTTACTTTTCCTCGCAGTCCAGACAAACGTAGGACTTTTCAATAGGTAATCCGAATGTGCTCATGCTTCTTCCAGAAATGGCGACACAGGAATTGGTTTTCTGATTTGAGAGGCTGGGACATTCACAGGGCTGGCAGATGTCTGATCCAAATTTGGTTGGATCCAAATGGAATCCTGGTGCGCATTGTTCGCAGTTCCGTCCGTATGTGTTGTACTTGCAGTTCTGCAGAGAAGAGACACGGTTTGAATTATCTGAGGGGATTATGGTGGTGTCAGCCTCCAACTCGATAACTATCTGCCTTGAAACAGCATTAAAGCAACCCCGAATTTGTATCGCTGGCAAATTTAACTCAAATTCATGCGATCAACTCATGGCCTTGGTGCCGACCAATGAAGAATGAAAGATATTTCAGTACCAACGGGATCAACCAAATAACACACCAGACAGTGTCCTGTATTCGGATCGCACGTATCGGCCCTTCCGTTACAGTCACAGGGTACACAGACACGTCGATAAATTGGGTTCACTAGGCCAAAGAAGGCTGCGATCGCCCCACCCTGATCTTGACCAGCAGGTGCGATAGTTGGGTCACGCCAGTAGCCTGCCTTGCATTCCTCACAAGAGGTGCCTCTATGTCCCGGGGGACACCGACACTCCTCTACTCCACGGATCCCTTCCAACAAGCCGTGGGTGTTGTTTCTGCGTTCTGCACGCTCCATAGCAACACGACGGAGTCTAGAGACCGAAAGACGAGGCTAGATTTGATAAAGCATTAAATCTACAGCAGCGGGAGTTTTTCTACAGGGAAATATGTAAAAATTTGGTGCCAATTCTCACGCTCATTAGTCGAGTGCTAATACGAAGTAAAGATGATCCGGGACTTTCCTTTCTACCCCCATATTGTTGCTACTCCTGTGTTTGGCAAGAAAACTCACTCGGAGTATGCTTGATCGTCAGTGTATCGTGCCTTCACATAGAGCCGCGTCACATTCGAGAGAACCGTCATAACGTCCACAATGGTTGCTGGTCGGCCGGCTCTTGTGTAGTCCACCCTATTATTGCTGTAATGGAGAAGCCCAATGAGTTTCGTTGGGTTTTGAAAGTGTCTGCAAGTTGAAAATTTTTCCTACTTTTCCAACATCCTGGAGTGTCTCAGTCCCCCTGACTGGCTAATAATCACTTTAAGGCCAAAATCAATCAAAGTACTACAAATTCACGGGAATGAAACCCAAAAGGTAGGCTTGTACACACAGAGCTCACAGTTAAGTCAAATTGGCTGATATTTAGGACCTAGTTAGGCAATCCACTATATCGTAATGATTTTAAACGTCTAATACCCTCTTGAGGCAACTTAACCAATCATGTTGACAATTTAGGTAATGCCGCAATCAAAACTTTATTGGTTTAGAAATTTGGCATTCCAATGAGGTGAGGATTACCTTCCTCGTTCATAAGTGGGATCGGGGTAGGCTGGCTGTCTTTCAGAGCCCGTGGCTTGCGTTTGGTGGATGGGGATGCGACCCAAATTGCCACTGCCTGCCTCAACCAACACGCGGAAATTGGACTCATGTAGGCGAATACGCTGAACACGATGCGTCTGTCTGTTCTCCGATGAGGGGCTGTAGCCTAGACGGATTCCATGGCCCTAGAAAAAAACCGGTGGATTTGTCACGGCTTTGGTTTAATGTTGTGACATTTCTTGCAGCTTTCAGTCATCCCGTCGCGGTAGAGCCGCTAAGAGGAGCAATAGACGATTGCCATAAATTGCTAGAGTAATGCAAGTAGTTAACTCAGCTTTGTTATTTCTATGCCATTTCGAGGCATCTCAAGAGGTGCAATCCTCCCTTTCTTTCATTAAGGAGGGTAACAGCGCCATTGGTGTCGAGGCCTCACCTCAATCACAACATCCGGCTCAGTTATCCAGATTCGCGACAACGTGTAGTTATCATACACCGAGGTAGCGACAGCGGCAACAGAGCGGATAGACGGTGAAGCGAAGCGCGTGATGACCTCGAGGTAACCCCTATACGCAGCGAGCTGTTCGCCCAGATAGATTGTAGGTGCGCTCCAGTAGGTGGCGCGGCTCGATTCAGCAGCGGGAGGACCGAGAGAGAATTCGGCGTCTTCAGAGCTTATACGGAGCATCCGAGTGGTCGCTACCTCCTCCACCGATGCACCGGCACTTATTGGAGGAACCGACAGCGAACGGGACGATGAAGGGACAACAAGACTCCACCCTTCCAGAGTGTCGACCTGTAAGGTATGGATTCACCCTTTTAGTTTATGATCAAGGGACAATGAATTTAACCATAATTGCTTCGAAATATGGCATGTTGCTTCAGGATAGAAGTCCCCAATCTGAAAGTTGCACGATCACCTTTGGAATTTTGAAGCTTATTTTACTTTTATTAATCAATTAAAAAGGAGATTGCCTTAACAAGGTGTAACTGCCTATAAGTAGTGTCATTTGTCGGAGGTCCCGATCTATGATTCAGCTAGGACCCCTAATCAGTCACCTATCAAGTGTTTATGCAAATTTCGGCTTGAAAAACGCTATTTCAACCACATAAACAGATAAACAGTAGCTGTCATTCGTGTGAATTCAATTAATCAACTCGGATCATCTCCAAACGATGTGGGAAATTACAGACCCAGAGTGTAAGTGTGATACAAACTTACAGTCCACGCGAAAAGTTGCGTTTACTGTAAACCTGATTTTCGTGTTAAGGATATGAAAATATTTTTCCACTTACCGTTCCCAATTTGCCATCTTGTTCAAGTCGCTGAAATGTAAAATAAGTAGTTCCTTCTAGTATTATTAAAGTTGACAACAATCGTGGATATGAGAAGGTTGTACTTCCACGAGACTTACCCTGGCAGTTGATATTGAAACACTGTGGCATTCTTTGCTTAATCCCATGCAGAAACAGGTCTGACACCCCTCTGGATCGTCGCCATCCAGATTGAAATGTCCAGGCAAACAGGACTTGCACAGAGAATCCGGATCCACGTTAGACTAGAAGTTTAAGAGGTGGAAAAATAACAACGATCAGCCTAAGCGACAAAAGACCACCTGCTGTGGTGATTTCAGCATGCCCTACTTTACAGTTGCACGGCGGCTGACAGCGGTACCCCTGACCCCTATGCGAACCGGCAACATCGCAGGGACACTTGAGACACTCGCCGGGTGTGGTGGGCGAATCGTAGTAGCCCTCCGCGCATCGATCACAGAGACGACCTGTAAAGCCCTCGCGACAAATGCAGTCGCCAGGTTGCTAGGACAGATCAGGAAACGGAGTTAATTGGTAGGTGTTGGCGTTGAAAATGCACTTCAGTTTAGCTGTGTGCTACTATCTTTGCCTTAGTAGTATGTGGTAAAACGTTTTGTATTTTGTACAGCTTAAAAGGTTCTTTTTAACAAAAATTAGTTGCAACAAGGATTTGTAATTCGTTTTCAACTATTTGAAAAAAAAAAACGCAAAGGAGAAAAAGCACTAAATAAACATTTCAACGGCCACTGATGCTCTAACCTCTGATGGGAGAGTGATTTCTATAGGAGGCTCCTTTTGCAAATTTCTATCCTAGATTTGGCTCGACAATGCTATGAGCCCATGCCTTCGAGTGTTAAAAGTAATTAACTTGTACTTGGCTATTTATCAATGGCGCTTACGAATGAAAATGACCACCTTTTAGGAGAGAATCCCAATCAAAATCAAAATGGGAAGAGAATTTCTGAAGCCAATTATCTACACTCCAGTTGACTAAGTTTTCACCCACTTCTTCTTCTTCTTCTTCTCTTTCGATCCTATCTGTTACAAATTTCTGCGATTATTGTCAAAGTCGAAATCGCTCATTTCAAGATGGTCTCTATGACAATCAAGCTATCGTAACTTCAATTCGCTATCAAATGATGCCATGACGACTATCAGAGAAGTGCTTTCTGGGTATCAATGGAATCAAACCAAAATCAGGGGATGAGACGTGGGGTGGCTTCATGGTCTGCCGAAACAATGAGAAGAATGGGGGGTGAATCCTCTAGTCATAAAATAGTTTTGATTAGGCATAATTTAGCAATCGTGTTAGAAAATCAGCCAATTGGAACAATGTGGCAGAAAAATTTTACGAATGCAGTTCATTACAGTCCTCAAACCTCGTTTCTTCCCACTGAAGTGCCCTTCGTCTGTTCCTGAATGGCAGTCCAACAATGCAGCGGATCTTCAGCTATCAATTAATGCCAGAACGTGACATAACAGTCGGTTGTACGATAAAATGCACACGAACTCCCTAGAAAATCACACGATCATGTGCACTCAAGTAGCGGGACAGTTTATTTAGACCGTCCATTCATCCGTCCGGTCAGTTAGACCTCTAACATGGTCGGAAGGAGACCCTGCGGTCAACGTAAACACTACACTACATCAGGATACGCACGGACATACACACACACACAAGGACTACCACCTTGGCATCGGCTACTGTATGACCTGTGAGGGATCATCTGTAGTGCGTCAGTTTGTTTGGCACTAGGGTTCACTTGAAGTTGTCTACTCGTCTTGAAAAGAGAGAGAGGGGGGGGGAGAGTTGCACAAGGCCTTCAGTATACACATGACCCTACTCCCTTTCTCGCCAACTATTGTTTGGCTTTCGAGTGGGTCAAAAGGTTTAAAAGATTTAAGCTAGAAGGCGTAATCCTTTAACTACTGGAACAGGCCTTTCTGTTTATTTTTGCCATTAAAAGCTCTTCTATTAGCAGTTAAAGGAGGAGGTGGGTAAAACACCTGTTCCACTTTTCGTGGAATACGAATGAAATAAAGACACCGAATTGGTCTGATCCTTCCTCTCTAACTAAAATCTCAAATGCCGCTAATACTCCTCTAAAAGCTTTCCATTGCCTCACCATAGAATGATCAGACCGCCTCGAATAGAAGGCTTGCTCCAAAAAGACTTGCAGAGGAACTCACCTTCTCCGGCATCATTGCATCATTTGAGACACAAACACCTGTCGACCCACGCACATTGCAGCTGCACGAGACACAGGGATTCTTAGCCTCTGGAGCAACATTCAGGGGACGATAGTAACCGGGAATGCAGTCCTCACAGTTGATACCCGCGGTTCGTTCCTACGGAATAGGAGAGAAGGGTTGAGTTCTAGTACTACCATACAACTGGAGGAGAGCAGGGGCAAACGAATCGAGGCACCCACCCGACATCCGACGCAGACACCGCCTCCTTCACGCACGTTGTAGCGATTAAGACTAAGTTGAAGGTTGGCCACCGTCTGGTTGTACACACAGGAATCGGCCTTTCCGTGACAGTTGCATTCTAAGGGGAAGAATGAGTCGAGTTTTCCCGTCTATACGGATGACCGAGGGATTAATCGCTTTTGGCACACTTGCATGTAAGTTGAACTTTGCATTTTTTTAGTTCAAAAGAAGTAAAAAAGAATCACCCTATTTTTGGGAAACAAAACTACCTTCACACATAGCACCGGGCCTCCACGGTTGTTGATTGAAGAGCGGACAGCATCGCTCGCAAGTGTAGCCGCACGTGTTGTGCTGACAATCGCAGACCGCTCTTGGCACACCCTAGGAGGGACAAAGAAGAGCCGGACTGGTGATTATGATTTGACACTTAAGAAAAAACCCGATTTCGGCATCACTTACGTCAACAATCTGACGTCCACAGGTGTTGGCATGGCTATTGCAGATACATTTTCCACCAATTTTGATGTTCCGGATCGAATAATAATACTATTGAGACAAAATAAGGGCAAGTTCTTAATTTTTTTCTAGAAAATAAGGCTTGATTTGTTAGCAAGTACTCTAAGATGAGTATACTGTAGGTGCAAACAGTATTTGATTGACTAAAGTACTTTTTACGACCAGGAGATCAAGTTTATTCTACAGCCTCAATGTTTCATTACTCAGAAGTGAAAAGTAAAGTTTTGACATCCCAACAACACTCACTTTTTGTTAAAAAAACAATCGACAATATAACATGTGTCACTAGCGATCTAAGCCATAAAAAGATTTGTGCATTGATGGACGGTAAAAAGCCTCTAAAACAAACAGTTCTCGAAAACATGTACTATGTAAACACATCGTCAGGAATGGAACTAACCCTATTATACACTGTTGGATCAAGCTGATCTCTCAGGGTCATCCAATCACCCGAGAGTGTCTGCAACTTTTGGAACTTCAAACGCACGAAACGAGCAGAAAGGAAATCCTAGAAATCGCAGTGAGTTTGATGAGCAATCAAATCAGCAAACAAATGTAAATTGCCCTGAAGAACCTACTATAAGTTCCGGGTCTATTGGCTTGTTTGCTTCAAAGTGAGATGCTGAGGCGCCCTCACGATCAACTGTTAGTGGAATAATGATCTCTCCAGCTTGAAGATTTTGAGGTTGGCTGAAGTATGTTGTGCAATACACCTATCAAAATGACAAAGCAACTTAGTTCGGTCATTAATGAGAGCATGAGTAGAGGACCAGCATACTTCACTATTTCCAAGCCTATGAGGACGAGAGTCACCGGTAATGCGAAGTGTGCCGTTCACCATAGGTTGATAAAGGGTCTGACATTGGTAAGCATTTTCAGCAAAGAAAACCCAAGGCTTAAAGACTTGTCCATCAACCGATTTCTCAAGGATCCAGTTGGCTGGTCGTGGGGAATCACCCATGCGTAGAAGAACGAAGACAATTTGGTAGACCTACCGAAAAGCCGCATTTGAACCATTCCCCTAAGTAAGACAACCAACACTTTTTAAAAAGCAACTCACCTGCTTCAAATCAATGTCAATGGTGACTGCATGGTATTGAAGACCCTCAGCCAGAGACGGACTCTGCCACCATAAATTGGAATCACCAGAAACGACGTATTCGATTGGGTGACGAAGATTAGGATCCCGTGCATCGCAGTAGTTGCACTCAACCAAGCTGCCATCTGTGTCTTTGTATGTGCGAGCGTCTTGCGGATAGGCAAAAACTTGACGCTTCGCCCTTTTAAAAGCCCTGTAAATGATCATCACTCGACTCATACATTGTTAATTTAGAACAAACAACAACATCTTCGACACCATCATAACGTACGCAAAATCGTATCCAGCGTGCTCAACTAGCCGGCAATAATATTCACGCTTTTGCTCTCCACAAGTTGCATTTGCAACAATGATTGCATTCTCTGCGAGCAAAGAATCCGGATCCATGTCCAGGTAATCAATATCTTCTGGATAGTCTACAAAGTGCTCAGTTGGAAGCAACCAGTAGCGTACCATTTTGTTGAACGAAGTTGCTCCAAACATCGTCGTATAAGAGGAAGAGTATGTAGAACACGAGTAATCGCATTCTTGCCGCTCGATACCTGGGGCAATTGAATTCGTTCAACGCCAAGGTCACAGGATTCGGGTGACTAAAACTAATCCCCAAGATATACACCATATTAATTAAAAGAAGGAGCAAGCTAAAAAAATAGAATTTATACAAGGCAAAATATTTAAACGATTTTAATTTAGGCTAACGAGTGCACGATTTAATAAGGCCATGTCAAGATTATTTACATCAATGAAAAACTTTATACAGTGCAGTTAACTTTGATGATAACCAAGAGTATGTGTCAGCATAATTTTTCGTTCGTTTTGCCCAAGAATAAGAGTAAGGACCTCGATTCTAATGAAAATCATTCCAGTCTTGAAGGCGTTCAAGCTGCATTTAAAATTATTTTGCTCAAAAAACCCCAGTACATGAGGTGAATGTTCTGGCTCATTTAATTATGTATCTGAAGGCCATTACTGTAGCGTCCCGAGGCTCCCCTTAAGGTAAAAGAAGGCGCAGTACTAGGGCAGAATACATATATTCCGGGAACAGAGGGCTTGGGGGCTGTTGGCACGGCCCGGAGACCGACCAACCGGCTAGAACAAGATGGCCACCCAAGTGACCTAAACCGGTAGTTCGAACAAACAAAGTATTACAATTACAAAGTTAAACACCTTGAATCGAATGTTTTAAATGATTTTTTAACATCGAATAGGCTTTACGACCAATTGAAAATCCGAGACGAATGTAGCAGCATAGCTTTGATATATGCTAACTATTAGTTGAATATGTAGTTAAAATTAGTGTACTTTTTAAAAAATATTGTAGATGGTGTCAGTTTTGTTCTTTGACCTCTCATGGTATTTTCTGAACTGGAGTTTTTAATTACGCATAACGGATATTGTTTCACCAGTTCACTTTTTTCTATGGAAACAGGTATTTGCCAAGATTCACCAAATGATTTGTAGCATATTTCATAGAAAACTATTTACAGGACCCTAATGCCAGGCGCAAGTTAATCACCTCAATTTTATTTGAGAAGGCACTTAAGAGTGTGCTTTTGTAATTCTGTTGGACGCCATTTGCTTCGATCTATAACACCAAACTCCAGTCTTTCTAAAATTCCGCAATATATTTTCAGACCTTGTATTATGCCTTCTATTGATGTCAGGGAGTACTTGGAACACTGCACAAGCGCGTCACAGCAAATCTTGTGTGCTTTCTGGATGAGAAAAAGTGCTTAAGTTGCTATTTTGGTGGACTCATCCTTTTTCCAAACGATACTACTGGTTGGCGGGGCAATTTCTTGAATGCACCTTCTAGACTGGAGGCTGTTAGGCGATGCAAAATTTTTGCAGTAAATTGGACGCCACTGTCGTTCGGGGAAAGGGAAGGGAGGGGAGGGGAGGGGAGGGGAG
>LWMK02000086.1:356195-366195 GCA_001693075.2 Taenia saginata
GGGAGGGAAACACTCTGAACATGCCTAAACGCGTCACCTCTATACCCTTTTGTTTATCACCACCCCATAAAGTGTGTCCCCGCCCTAACTTGTCTCTTGCCTCCAGGAGTGTGAAGAATAGGGTTTTGCATTTACGCCTCTGGATTTCCGCGTTTCCAGCTATTTCCAAACGTTTACAAAATACTCTGCCGCAGAATTTCATATTGAAGTAAACTTCCTTTTAATTTTTTCCATTTAGACAACATGAATGCAATTTGCGAGTGCTCTTTTTGAATAATAATGCTGAATGCCCCAAAGCCAGTGCAATCTAAACAGAGGAATAAGTGAAATTGAGGATGAGCTTGTAGGGCATGGATGAAGCACTTAGAAAGTGTTTTATACGTAGAGGGAGGGGCAGGAAAAGCTTGGGAAGAAATGGTCCTTACATAGGCAAACAATCAGCCAGGAAGTTCATCCAGTTCACTTACCTTTGACTCACTTACATCCTTCCCTTTAAAACACGTGAAAGAACTATCTGTTGGCACCTTTTTGAACGACCATCAACCAAGAACTACAGTAGCCGCGAGGCAACAATCCATTCACCAACAGCGTCATTCAACAATGAGCTGTTGCTGTACAACTGATTGTGTCGGAGCTTCCTAGAAGTGAGGACAAGAAATGTTGAAAAAGGCGATTACATGAAGCAGGACTTGAATTAGTATTTAGCTCTGCGAGGAGCACATGATCCACCAACAGAGATATTGCCACCTTCCGATTCGCGATATTAAGTTGTATCGGATGAAGACTTGGATTTCGACTGACATGTCTCAATAGTGACAGGCATCACTTTAAAAGGCCAATCTTCTCAATACCAAGTAGCACAACTAACTGAGCTAGACGCACGAATGAAAAAGGAATGCGTCTCCAGGTGGGACTTCGGTTCCGTCCACAAGCTACAAATCAACGCAGGTTTGACTGTGGTTCAGCTTTATCCCACGACTACTTATCCAGCCTCTAACAAATAGGAAACCAGTTGAAATTACCACAACGTGGAGTAAAATGAGGCTGAATTATCGTCCTGCGGAGGAGCAGTTAGCTTAAAATTGGAGCAGTTATAAGCATCAACTGTTTAAGCAGGCGATATGGTCATGGATTTGTTAATATATTGGTGGAGAGGCATCTATATGCAATGACGAGCTGTAGGATGCGTGGGAAGGGAAAAGATGGAGAGAGAAAGTTGGAAGGAAATGCAAAGCAAAAGCAGGGTAGACAGTGCACGAGAGAAGGGACTGAGGCTTTACAAGCTCAATTCTACTTGAATCGGTCACAGCAATTCGAGGTCTTAGGAAACTACGGCGCTACCAAAAGTCACTTTCAGTGAGTGTGTGTGTGTGTGTGTGTATGTTGACTGACACTTGATTGTTATGCGAAGCAGAAGTCTGCCTGTTGGAACGGCATTTGGGTTACTTTGTAGCCTCCTTAGGCTTACTTCTCTCATAACTGGAAGCTCATTTGCTTGCAATTAATGTGCTTGCCATGTTGGAGGAGAGCTTTTTTGTTGTCATCGAATTTCTCAACAAAGTAGAATACCATCGGAGCCTTGAGTGCTCTGTAGATAATTGAATGGTGCAAGCGTTTCTCTCACAATAATATCGTCGTTATAAACATATAATTCAGCTGTCTATCAACCTCTCCTACTATGGTAATTACAGTAACAGCTCTGGTTAAGGCGATTAATGGAGAAGTGATTGAAAGATGCATTCTCTACGGGGTTACTTCAATTCACCTATCCATCGTGTGTGAGAGAGGCAGTTGGAACCACCTTGACGTCGGCGGAATGCTCTTGTGACCCTTCAGATCCGAATTTCGTGCTTAATGCGCCGAAAGGAAACCACTGCTCTGAAGTACCTTGGCATGGGGGCACATAAATGTCACTTGTGAAGACAATTTTGTGGAATGTGGATGTACATGTGAGAAGAAATTAATTAACGATGGGTCGCTGACAAGAAATGGATTTGACGTGTTCTTATAAGCCACTAGGTAGGTTCCATTTAGGTTTGACTACCTCGTAGGATATCATGTTTCATTAGGTCAACCAATTCTTTCTCCACTTCAGGCTTACCACCTTCCGCCTAGTTCCTACCCTACACCAACGTTGCGTCACCAACATTCCCCAAGGTGCTTGATGGACTTTGCAATGGAAGACTGGAGTCACGTCCGCATTAAGCCATACCACATGGACCAAGTGAGTGAGACGCTGCCTTACACTGTCCTCACAGTGGCTATTGATGGCCTCCGAGTCTTGCTCTTCTGTATAAATTTCACATTTTAAGCACTGCTGTACATCTCGCCATGTCGAGCCACTTACTCACCTACACCTGAGCGTCTGTCGAATGACCTGCAAGTGCATGAACGTGATCTGCCCAACTCTGCCACGACGATACCATGCATCATGACACTCCGACTCCCGATGCCACCTCACGGACCACGAGGTAGTGTAAAAATCTTAAAAATAACCAAAATCGAGGGACGGAGACAATTGTATAACACGTGTTTAAGACGGTCGGGAAGCATAGATGGCTCCTGAAAACAGTACAGCACTGACAGCGATTGGCGTGGCTTGAACCACTACATGCGGTCAACATGCAGTCTCCACTGCAGACGCAGTTTGATGTGGCACAATCGACGATGCTTCTTTGATCCAGGATTTAGCAGCCCTCAACTAAGAATGCAGTCTGACTGGATAAATGTTTCTTAGCAGAAGGATGATTAAAATGGAAAAGATTTGATGCTGCTACTCATTGTCAGTGAGTCTACCGCTGTTGTAGATAAGCTCGACTTAAAGTGACTCAAGGAGGTGAGACGGAAGGGGACACAGAACTCCACAGCGTTTCCTCGTGCTTTGAGTCCCACTTGTATTAATTGTGGAGACTAAATTTCCGTCTCTAGATGATCATTTGTGGGATTTGTGTGTGCTTGAGGCAGATCCAAATAAGGAAATCATTGACGGAGTTATTCCACTTCTTCCTTGATGCTGCTGCATGACGCATCACGGAAGAATAATACATCGCATCGAAACGCAAACAGACGGGAGACTAAATCATAGAACATATCCTTGACACAAATCACAACAGGTCACTCATTCCTCTCCTGCCTCAAGAGAGAACTACTTACCTTACCAAATATAAAGCGATAAAACTTGGGTGAATGTAACGCTAATGTTGGTCGCTAGGATCAAGAGAGCTATGCAAAACCCTCCTTCAGAATGATGTCCGCTGAATCTTTAATCAAACCACATTACCCAAAAGGCCAACTTGCTCTCTCCACCCACGTGCCCTACAACCTAAGACGACTTGTGTTCTGGCTTCCTCATTTTCATTGTCGCTTCTCGGCAAAATTTTAAAATTTCACACAGCTTTTACTTAATCCTTTCTCTGCGCTCTACTTTGGCTCCCTAATCTAATACATTTGTAGTGTGGTGCGATGGGTATTGACGCAAGAACACCGAGTGCGTGCCTCTACTTAGCCAATCAACACACTTCTCGTCGGGTACCCACTTCTACCTTTCCATCAGCCTTTGAGTGGCTCCACCCAATATGGGTGTGACAGAGGTGCCTTTGAAAACAAATGCTGTGTGCAAATGTATTCCATCACCACAAGTCTTCACACCACATTTTCCTCTTTGTGTTCGTTCTATTTGATTATGGTGCTTGTCACTGTACTTCTATGTGTGCCAATCACTCAAGGTGTTGTGGCAAGGAGTCCAGGTGGGTGACAAGCGATTGAGCATGTTCACAGAAACAATCTCATCACTGGTTTTTGGAAACAACACTCCAAATGTACACTAAAATCCAATCCAACCTATTCATATACGCGATGTGGGCTTGAATGCTTTTGAGACTGCTGAAACCGCGTAACGCAAATCTCAATGTCTTACAATACGCTCCAGAAGTAGCGATTATTCTGCTCAAAGTGTAAGACCTCTCCTTAGGGAAGGGTATACATGAATTTTACTGTCACAGATTATGTGGGCAAGAGGAATGGAACAACCTGAAATGAGGTGCCCGATGAGGGTAAAAAGGTATTGTTATTTGAAAGCACCAAGTTTAATGGTATAACTTGTCCAGTATCCACTTTACCATCGCAAAGTGGCATTATTGGTCTTAACTGGCTCACGCTCACACATTTCTTGACAAATGCAAACACTCGCATAAGGGAAGATATAACTAAAAACTGAAAGGGTAATGCAGGAGTTCTGCACTCTGTTTGTGTCCAGAGATTAGGGGAGGTGTGACACCTTCAATCCAGTTTCCCGCTTCACATTCCGTGCTGAAGTCAACCAGAATGTTGAGGAGGGTAGTGGCAATAAGTAAATATATGTTCCCAACTCATTACATGAACTCATAGGCATCAGGATGTAGTCAGTCATAAGTCAATAAATTGGCACGTCTACACTGGTGCATTGTGCCACCCACACGTCAAAATCGGAGCTGACAGCACTGCAGACGTGTTCATACCGAGCCGCAGTTGTGCGTCATTCTCTCCGGGTGAAAAGAAGTGTGGAACTGTTACGTCTTCTGGTTGGATGAAAGCTCTTCGATAGTTGGTGTGCAGCGCGGATTGGCTCCGCACGATTAGCCACAGTCGATATAAAGTGCTGCAGTGATTGTGGAGGTCATCACAGCCACACTGTACACGTTAGCACTTGCACATCTCACACAGACATGTCTACGGGGCCAGCTATCGGCATTGATTTGGGGACGACCTTTTCATGCGTCGGTGTTTTCCGAGACGGTGTGGTGGAAATCATCGCCAACGATCAGGGTCACCGTACAACGCCCAGTTATGTGGCCTTCACAGATAAGGAACGTCTCATCGGTGATGCTGCAAAGGATCAGGCGGCCTCGAATCCCACCAACACTGTGTTCGACGTGAAGCGTCTGATCGGTCGTGGTTTCAACGATGAGGAGGTGCAGGCCGACATAAGACCCTGGCCTTTNAATAAGGAACGTCTCATCGGCGATGCTGCAAAGAATCAGGCGGCCTCGAATCCCACCAACACTGTGTTCGACGTGAAGCGTCTGATCGGTCGTGGTTTCAACGATGAGGAGGTGCAGGCCGACATAAGACACTGGCCTTTCAAAGTCGTGAGTTGTGGAGAAGTACCGAAGATCGAAATAGAGCACTGTGGTGAGACAAAGCAATTTGTTGCGGAGCAGATCTCAGCCATGGTGCTGATGAAGATGAAGGCGATAGCAGAGGAGTATTTGGGTGAGGAGGTGACAGACGCAGTGATTACCGTGCCAGCGTATTTCAATGTAAGTCAGCGTCAGGCCACGATTGACGCTGGAAAACTAGCGGGACTGAATGTGCTGCGTCTAATCAACGAGCCAACCGCAGCTGCCATCGCCTACGGGAACTCTCGATGTGTCCATCCTGTCCATCAAGAATGGCAAATTTGAGGTGAAGGCGGTAAAGGGTGACACGCATCTGGGTGGAGAGGACCTAACCTCGCGACTGGTGGACCACTTTGTGGAGACCTTTAAGAAAGAGAAGAACGGAATGGATTTGACAACTAACAAGAAAGCTCTCAGTCGTCTGAGGAAGGAGTGTGAAATGGCTAAAAGAATGCTGGGTTCGTCTGAGAGCGCGACTGTGGACATAGATTCGTTGTTCGAGGGCATCGATTTCATTGCGAACATCTCACGAGTGCGGTTTGAGCAAATGTGCTCGGACATCTTTAAAAGTGCGCTCGATCTGGTAAAGAAGGCGTTAAATGATGCTGAGATGGACAAGACTTATGTCCACAGGGTATTACTGATAGGTGGATCGACGCGCATTCCGAAGATGCAGCAGATGTTAAAAGACTTCTTTGGTGATGGTAGACTGAGCAAGTCCATCAATCCGGACGAGGCGGTGGCGTACGGTGCGGCGTTGCTGGCGGCCAATTTGGCTGGTAGCAAGTCAATGGATGTGCCGGATTTGCTGTTAAGGGATGTGACACCACTGTCACTGGGTGTGGAGACGGAGGGTGAATTGATGACGACGGTAATAAAACGCAACACGCAAATTCCGACGAAGGAGACACGTTTGTTTCAAACGCATTCAGACCATCAGACGAGTGCGTTAATCAAGGTGTATGAGGGAGAGTGTACAATGACGAGAGAAAACAACTTGTTGGGCGAGTTCATGCTGAGGGGTCTACCACGGGCGCCTCGTGGTGAGACCAAGGTTGAAGTGACTTTTGAGATTGATGAAAATGGCATTCTCCATGTGTCAGCGGTGGAACCATCGACAAAGAGGCAGAACAGCATCACCATTGTCAACCACAGAGGTCGATTGCCAGAGGAGGAGGTGGAGCGCATGTTGAAGGAGGCGGAGAAGTTCAAGCAGGCAGATGAGAAGGAGAGGAACAGGATGTCAGCTATGAATTCGTTAGTGGACTATGTCTACAACATTAAAAAGAAAATGGAGAATGAGGAGATAAAGAACAGGACATCGGTGGAGTATCAACATAGCGTGCTTGCAATGTGTGAGGAGGCAGTCAAGTGGACGGACACCGAGAAAGAGGCCACACAGGAAGACTACGAACAAATGCGCCAAAAGTTTGAGAACGTGAACAGCCTTATTGTGGCAAAGGAGAAACTCGGTTCACTAAGAAGGTCGCATGAATAGTAAAGTGAAACGAATCGCACCTCGACTCTGCAAAACACGACATTGGGAAATTCTAGATGTATTACATGACGACGACTAGTGTATTTGATTATATTAAAGCATTAGTATTCCCACTTTGCTATTTATTTACGCATCCGGGCATGACTCTTCCTTGGATCGAGTTAGTTACAAGGTAACTGGAGGAATTAAGACAGGACCTTTGGCCAGGTCCTCAGTTCTTCTAAATTTACATTAATACCAGCCAACAGTTATTAAAGATGGCTTCTTCAGCACTAAGTAAGAACGTCCATTTTTCACCACTTATACCACCTCCTATCAAAAGGACCGTACAGAGACTTTCCTCATGGATACAGTTCCAAAAAATCGGTTTAAAACTAATGACAAATTAGTTTTTGTAGCATAAAATAAGATCGTGTAAACGCATTGCGGTTGCATAAAAAAACGAGTCTGTGGTGACTGGGGCAGGCTTTGGTAGAATTACTATTCCGAGATTGAATCACTGATGTCAATCAGCCCGTCTGACATGGAGACACACGGTGGAGGCTAACGCACCTCAGCCTACTTAATTCTCCTCTCTCACCACATCGAATGTGAATGCCATCGAAGTGGACTGCACACCGATGAGGGGCACACAACTCTTGCAGGTTGGATCCACACAAATGCCTGAAGTGAGAATGACAACAAACCAGTGTTTGGTGGCATTGCTTTTCACCCAAAATCTGCAGTCTTGCCTTTTATTGCCCACTTTAAGTCATCTGCTTATAACTACACACTGGTACCTGCTCACCTGCCCGCCTACTCAACCACCTGCCAGTCTATCAAGCAAGATGTAGTGGGACATTGACACTGTGAAGAAGGTCTTGGACAGGAAGACAAACTGCTGCAGCAGACTTCTACTGCGGAGAAGAGTAACGAAGTTGGATGGCGTGGGATGGAAAGCGCAATCCAGTGTGCTTTTGTTCCCGCCAAGGAGGGAGGGAGCCAAACACTAAATTACTGCCAAACAAGAACTGTAGCTGTAATTACAATTTTCGTGGATTAAATGTGAGAGCAAGTGGAAGCATACGACCGGTAAAATTTTAATTAAACTTGTGAAAAATCAGTAGAGGTAGAACCGCTGTCTACTTGAGGTCCTGTCTCAACAACTGCAGATGAGACTGTATCTTTGCGCATGCTCCATTCCTCATTTGATTGGCACAGATCAGAGCACAATGACAAGCACCATAATCAATTAGATGAACGCTGATAATAAAAAGTGACTTGAAGGCTTGCGGTGATGGAACGCACGCCAACACAACATTTACTGCACTTTGTTTTCGAAGGCACGTCTGTCACACACATTACGAGTGGAGCCACTCAGAGGATGATGGAAAGGTAGAAGTCGATAGGAGACGAGCTGCGTGTTGATTGGCTGAAAGGAGGCACACATTCACAGTCCTCGCATCAAAACTCATCGCACCACACTGCAAATGTGCTTACTTAGGAGACAAGACAGAGCATATAAGAAGGACTAAGTAAAAGGTGTGCAAAATCGCAATACCTTTGGAAAATGAGGAAGCCAGAACACAATGGCACATAGGATGTAGGACACGTGAGTGGACAGAGCGTTGGTAGTGCTTGCGATGTCTTGGGAATGATAACAATTAAGCTTGTTGCCTTAGTGTGTGACTTTGTTAAAGATGTCAGATGAGGTCATTCCGAATGAGTGCTTGACCCTATTGACCATCGTCAACATTGCATTGACACAGGCATAAGAGTTCTTTGTTTCCAGCAAAATATGTGGTTCACTTCTATGGTGCGATGCGAATGGGTAGACTAGTTCTGATTTGTGTCAAGGATATGTTCTACTTCGCTCCCTAACTTTACGACGGTGCATGAGGCGAGTGGCAAGCACGAGTGATGCGAAATACACATGTGATAGTCCGATGGGAAAAGGTGTAGTGGTCTACCACTTGGGCAACGCAGGCACCACTCACAACAACACTCAAAGTGATTTGAGTTGAATGGGGTCAATGGCCTTGAGGCAGTGGATGGGAATAGTGGAAGGACTCACATCAAGGACTTTGGAAGTTGAATTAGGATTTGGGGGGAGGGGGTGGACAGACCTCTCAAGAAACCCTTCGGCCAACCAGTGCAAAGCACGTCGCAAGCGCACTTCATCTCCTCCAGTAAGCATTGGCACGTACCTGGGACATATGCTGCATGCCATCCGACTCCCACTCAATGTTTGAGGTCGACATCTGTGTCAGGTGTCGAAGCAAGTTGTGGTCGATTGCAATTTGATTTCAATAGCAAAGCAGTGGAGAGAAGCAAAGTAAGCTGTTAGGGTTATCCTTTGTTCTGCCTCCTATTTAACGCCTTCAATGAAAGGTGGCTTTGCCGCCGTGTTTAGAGGGTTGTGACCAATGTAACCCATAACGCTCCTCCTGCATGACTTGATGACCTACAGATACCTATTCTCCAATGAAGTGCCTGGCACTTGTACGCTCACAGATTCTCACCAATGCAACCTCAACACACCTGCCGTCCGCCAACTGCAGTTATCATCGGTTTGTCCAATTGGATAGACCCAAAGCTGGAAGGCCCTGCTCAGTTTATCAACGCACCACTTTGTAGTGTGTCTCTATGNACAACGCATCACAATGGAGGTGTGGTAAATGTGGTTACATCAGTCTCGAAACTGGAACAGTGTCAAGTATCACTTACTTGAATGGGCGATGTGGAGGAAAGGCACGTGTATTGGCCATGAATTCCGCGAGGCGACCGCCCACTCGGGTGGCATCAATGTGCTGTGCTGTAATGTGCTCTGACGTAGTGCTTTCACGAGAGGGCTAATCGCTCCATGACGGTGCAAACGGTTCACGGGAGAAGTGACTCAGCCACTTCCGTTGACATGTCGCTGACACCATGGCTGATGTGCGCTCGCGACTCCACAAGGTCACTACCGCTTTTACTGATCTCAGCAGCACTACGTCCTGCCAGTCTTCGACGCTACCACGCCTCACTTGCAGTGCGTGCGTTTTGTGTGGGCTAATTGACACTGAAGTGCTGGGGGAGGACTGCAGTCGAATTGGAAGGTGAGGTGCACTTGCAACCATCTGTCAGTTCGGCAGATGTCAAGGATGGGTAGCGACATGACGGCTATTGGTTTGAATTAACACTGAACCCGGCATTCATCGCTAATTTTGTCGTCGGTGAATGGACAGTACTGATAGCATTCCTTCGAATTTGTGCAACTTCTGCGGTACGATGGGATGGGATGGGACACTTCACGCCTCCCACCTTCACACCCACTTTCCCAATAAGGTGGCGCATTTGTGCAATGGTCGTGGAGGTGTTGGCGACG
>LWMK02000086.1:371195-398024 GCA_001693075.2 Taenia saginata
GTGTCACGAGCTTGGAAGGCTCGCAGCACTTGCTATTGACAAGAAGTGAGTAGCATGATGCGGAGGAGTGAAATAATTGGTGTTTTGCGGGTTGGAGCCAGAAGNTGTGTCACGAGCTTGGAAGGCTCGCAGCACTTGCTATTGACAAGAAGTGAGTAGCATGATGCGGAGGAGTGAAATAATTGGTGTTTTGCGGGTTGGAGCCAGCAGGTGCTACGATAAAGAACATTGATTAAAAAGCGAACACGATGTTGGGCACAGTTCAGTAATGTCGCCTAAAATGAATGAATGAATGAATGAATGAATGAATGAATGTCTTGTTTCGGTGCAACCCATCTCTGTAGGCAACGGTTCACCTGATTGGTTGCGAGAAGTTGGAGTTGGCACTTTTAACCTTTCCTATTGTCCATTTTTCTCAACTTCGCTTCTTTTCATGATGCAATAGCAGTTGGATGACAGCTTTTCGAACACTGGATGGTGCAGGAAGGCGCTTGTACACTCGCAACTGTGCTTGAATAGAAGTGTGCTGCTCAAAGCGGATACCGCGTTCGGCCTATTGCAGTATTCTTTAAGACTCGTTGCTAAATCGCGGTTGAGATGAAGACATAGAGACACACTACAAAGTGGTGCGTTGATAAACTGAGCAGGGCCTTCCAGCTTTGGGTCTATCCAATTGGACAAACCGATGATAACTGCAGTTGGCGGACGGCAGGTGTGTTGAGGTTGCATTGGTGAGAATCTGTGAGCGTACAAGTGCCAGGCACTTCATTGGAGAATAGGTATCTGTAGGTCATCAAGTCATGCAGGAGGAGCGTTATGGGTTACATTGGTCACAACCCTCTAATCACGGCGGCAAAGCCACCTTTCATTGAAGGCGTTAAATAGGAGGCAGAACAAAGGATAACCCTAACAGCTTACTTTGCTTCTCTCCACTGCTTTGCTATTGAAATCAAATTGCAATCGACCACAACTTGCTTCGACACCCGACACAGATGTCGACCTCAAACATTGAGTGGGAGTCGGATGGCATGCAGCATATGTCCCAGGTACGTGCCAATGCTTACTGGAGGAGATGAAGTGCGCTTGCGACGTGCTTTGCACTGGTTGGCCGAAGGGTTTCTTGAGAGGTCTGTCCACCCCCTCCCCCCTAAACCTAATTCAACTTCCAAAGTCCTTGATGTGAGTCCTTCCACTATTCCCATCTACTGCCTCAAGGCCATTGCCACGTCCGCAAACGAGGTAGCTGGGATTACCGAGGTGGCTTCACAAAGTGAGCCTTGAATTGTAGTGGGCATTTGTAGCCCTGTAAGCCCCATCATGACTGGGGTCCATGTGACACCTTAGTTCTTCTTTATGACGACGCTACATTTCTTGTCATCCTTTGGGTAGACATTACTACTGCGCGTGAATTTGTTAGTGTGCCGCTTTGAATGCACAGTAAACAGTTGCCGCATTCTCGATTTCTCGACAAAGCAACTCCATCATATCTTGATGATTGCAAGGATGCGTTTCGCTTCAACATAGGGCTCAATTGGGGCCCACTGTAAAGAACATTGTTGCAATCGTAGAGAACGCTGTCCAGCATTTAGGCATGATTTGGCAACTTTTGGGTTTCGGTAGCTCAAAGTGGCATGAATTGAAGTTGTTCAGCTGGATAGACAATACTTACAACTGTCGTTCACTAGGTGCGAAGGCATGCCAAATTGCACCAAGTTCGCTTGCGGTGCAGTGATTTGTTCTACCTTAGGTCTAAACGATTCTGTGCTCTCGTTTAGCGTTCAACATATGGAAGAGGTTGCTTAATCAAGGAATTCAGCCTAAAGCTGAAAAGCGAGCGGCAGAGTGGAAGCACGAGTGTCTGCCTATCTCAGCACATGGTTGTGGAGTAGAGGGTGCGTCTGTCATGCTGTGTTAGGATATTGGGTAGTGCGTAGCCAGTGAGACTGAGAAGCAGGGTTGTGAACTGGAGACTTTCAACTGCAGACTCAGCAGCGACATGAAGCAGGAATTCACTCAAAGCGTGAGGCATTCCACGTTGCATGCGTGGCTCCAACTCCTCAGTTCCTAGCCCATCAAGCATTGTGGATGCCTAATGGAGAGCTTTGGTGAGAAAACGTTGGTGTTGAAGCAGTGCAAGTTTGAGAGTGGAATGGTGGAAGCAAGCCGAGGGAGGCAAGGGCGCTGGTTTTGTGGGTGGACAGTAGCCTGAGGCACCAGTGACTCAGCCTAGCTCTCTCACCAACCTGTGACGGCGTTAGCGCAAGCCAACGTTAAGTTCCAACTCGACGTTGACTTCTCTTAGCAGTGCAATGCCAATGAAATGGAGCACATGACACTGGATTGCTCATGCTGGTACAAGCAGAAGTGCGGTATGAATGCGGATGCGTACGCCGGCCAGTGGGTTGACTAGGTCATAGTCAGAATGTCTCAGTCCATTTCCTCGACCACTACATACCTGTCTGCCATGGCAAGCCTATTTGCCTCCACTTTGCAACGCACCAGATGGCCAATGGGCGAAACACTGCCACCTCGTAACCAACACATCGATGCCACTCCACCAACTAGGCGTTGACCTATTAACCAGTACTTGCGCCGCTTAACCACTTTATGCTTAAAATTAACACATGTTTTGAACCAGTTACATCTAAGTCCACGTTGTCCCATATAAACTGGAGACTGAGTGGGACGCCTTTGGATGGAGTTGAACGAAGGTCGATGCCATGGTGAGGCGTGAACAGAAGCCGACCTTGCTGCCACGCTTGCAGGCGCATGTGTTGCTCCTTCGCACGCCTTCACGCTTGCCACATAGCCTTGTTGATCGAACTACTCACCTTTAACAAGCATCGAGTATTATATAGGGAAATGTATTAAAAAAGGAAAAGACTCATGGACTGGCATCATAAGAACACCGATTATAGGTGGTTACGTGTTTCAATGTAAGGAAGGAGCGTGGTTTGGGACTAAAATCTTGTGTTGACGCAGCTTACAGTGGGGAATAATGCGATGGGTTTCCTCGTTGACATTGGAGGGAGGTGACACTGCCTCGAGACTATCGTCACAATGGTGGGTAATGTGCTTCTTGA
This sequence comes from Taenia saginata, assembly GCA_001693075.2. Taxonomy (NCBI): domain Eukaryota; kingdom Metazoa; phylum Platyhelminthes; class Cestoda; order Cyclophyllidea; family Taeniidae; genus Taenia; species Taenia saginata. The sequence goes on from LWMK02000086.1 coordinate 374,279, forward strand.
AGGACACAATGCAACTTCAGCCGTCTTTCATGTCCAGTCCACCCGACCGGGCTCGGGTTCACTGCATTAGAGCAAACAATTGCTCGTTCAAACGACATGCGGCTACAGAATGTCGTTTGGCTGTTAGGTGATGCTAAAAGTATATTCCTCGATACTTTGCAGCTCTTGCAATTCCTCGCTGATGACCCTTCATAAAGTTTGATTGCATTGTAGTGTAAAGTGGATCTACATTGGGGAAGTGAGTGAAGGATGCGTGAACTGGCCAATCCCTCTTCTGAGGGGATGTGTTCTCACACTAGCGATGCGGTCCAGACTCCACCTGAAATGGGGGGTGGAGCAAGCTATAGAGAGCATGCCGGGATTGTTGTAGTTCCTCACCCGCACCAAATTCGTCACCACCATTATTTGTCAACTTGAGGCCCATCACATTGGCATCATTTAACTACTGAGCCGACATTACCTGTGACTGCCTTGTGTTAGCCAAGTGGAACCCCAAGTGGTAAGCTACGGGCTATACCGCGCTCAGTTCCTTTCGACTTTGGCTACGACTAAGGAATTCGTAGACTTGTGTGCAGTCGAAATGCATTCCCCACGTGAGTAAATGTACAAATATTTTAGAAGCGACAGGAGAAGATGGCTGTGAATGTGAACTGCAAACGAGACTGAAATACTAAATACATGATTCTTCACACAGTGAGAGGAATCCGGATCCGTCAAGCTCCCATGGAGGCGAGATTCGAAATGGAGTGGTTTGGTCAGAACCCGCATACCTCAAGCGTCTCGATAGGAACTCATTTTGTATCACCTCGTCTCTCAAGTTGGGATAGCTTGGTGGTCAAATTGTTGGAAGTGTTTGTTTGCCTGACAGCTTGTCAATTATAAATGTCCTCAACAACGAATTGCTGCTCGAAAGGTTAATGAGTGTCAAATCGTCACGCATTTGGACTCTCTGCATTGGCACACTCTTGCTAAGGTACAAACACACAGCTTGGAACCTATTCAGTGCTTGGAGACTGCAGAATGACTTGCGATGGTGATTTGACAGTAGAGTGACAGTAACCTGAGAGCAAGTAATCAGCGGTCCTGAATGTTGGCTTTTGGCTTTTGTGACAGGTGTAGTTGCCACTTAATGCTATGTAACAGATTCTTTGAATGGGATATGCCATCTGATGCCCGTACTGTCACAGGTGATGGCGCATTTTACATTACCGTCATGCAATGTTCCTCAAGTCCTCAAGTCGGCCTGGCTGCAATCGAGGGTGTGGAGGAGAGGGCTATAGACTGCTTTAGTGTGCTTCACATTCAACTAGTTGGTTCGGCGAATGCCATGTGCACTCGAGTTGACAAACAGCACTGACACGGTGTGTAGTGGAGTTTGTTGAGATGACAACACGACCAACTGTCCATCAGTAGTGGAGGTAATGTGAATGACTTCGATCATTTCAGCATCTTCTCTCACTCCTGCTGTGCTGTCAAGTGGAGGCCTGTGAGACAACTCTGCTAGGAAACCCTATTCCAACTGTCAACTTGGAGCGTCCCAACGTGCAGATGCCAGTTCGCGACTGGATGTTGGGTCTAAGGTAGTTGCTTAAGTGACATTGGCATCAATTGTTTCCAATTGGTCATGCACTCCCAGTATTACCCGCTTTCTGCAGGCTTGCAGGCTACCTCTGGACTGCTCCCGATTCGACGTATTTGGGGAACTTGATAATGCAATGAACTAGGGAAACGCATAGTGAGGAGTGGACTTACATTCGTTTCGTGTTATCAGCAAATGCTCCATCTGCTGGTGGAGTAATGAAAGCGGCAAGCACCATTGCGGCCCCACTATCATAAATCAGACCGTTCGCGAAATATGTTGCCATTAGAAAGTGGGTTCGAACGCTGCAAACAATCTCCAGTCCTGCAGGCATTGCTTTGGAAAAACATGTATCTGAATGTGGTAGTCCTCTAGGAGATGGCATCTGTTTCCCACTTTGATAGGCACCGCCTTCCTCCCTCCATCCACCTGTCTGTTGCCATGACCACATTTTCGCCTCTTATGCATCCAATGCAAACATCCTTATCCTTGCGTATATGAGCATTCATCCATCATTTTTCTCTAGGTTTCTCGCATCTCTTTCCATCCCTCGTCCTGACGAGTCAGTTGGATACCGATTTCCCACTTTTGGACCGATTGGCTTGCATAATCTCCAATGCCCAACATTCCATTAATTTGAAGGATTGTTTAAACGGGTTCTAGCTAAATCATTAAGACTGCATGGTGAAGAACTTGCTCGCCATAAATTTAGCTCATCTACGCGCCTTGAACCCATGCATTCATTCAGTTCTTTAACCGCCCTCAACTGAGCTGTTCACTCCTTCTTGAACTACCACTACACGCATCCATTTCAAACATGGATTCGCAATTACCCTGTCTTAAATCAGACACGGATCCTTTCGACTGACTGCTCATAGTCAAATCCTTCTGTGTACCACAGGACTCCGAATTCACAATTCTCTAAACTTGATTCAATTTGTCTAGGCTCCAGCTATCTGCACACTCCTATTCAATCCATGAACAATTTCACCCTCTTATCTCTCTTCTCCTTCTCGAAATCAACAGGACGCGCAAAGCATCCTACAATTTGTGCATACCAGCCTCGTCAGTACACTGATACATCCCTTTATCCATGCATTCCTCTGTTTTTTGCTTTATTCGGACCTTCAACTCGCCTCGTATTCGCAATTCCTCATCTTATCTCGATCCCTTCCCTCCACTCATCCTTCCCGATGCAAGTCGCAATCCCTACCTTAGAGTCATTGCCATTTTAAACGAAACAGAATAGGATGAGCCAATTATAAGAATTCGAGCGGTGGAAGAGACTCCTGTAATCTTAGTCCACCCTTCTCCATGCATGTCTGCTTTGGATTAACCTCGTTTGTTCGTCTGCTACGCATCCAGCCGACCATTACAAATGCGTGCATTCACTTGTTTGCACAGTTTAATGTGATTAATCCTTCTTCAAACTACCTGTCTTCTAGTAGTTCAATTAACTTGCCTTTAATGCATCAATTTGACCATTTCCAGTCCCATCAACTTCAGTTATTCGCCTCGTTTACTGCTGATAGTGGCATGAATGGTGGACTGTTTGGAGTTGGGGAGGAGAGAAGCATTTCCTGTGGGTGGAGATGCTTTCCATGAGAAGTTTTTCAGGATGAGGGATATGCGCCTCCCTGCATGAACACGGTCAAGCGGGATAAAGCGAACTTGGGCTTAGAATTACACCCACGCGGCACACAACCAGCAGCTGTTGAATGCGATTGGAGATGTAAATTGAGGTGGTGTTGCCACATAATCCTTGTTAGTAATCCACTGAAACAGAAGTTTGTGCTCTTACCAGTCCACTCGTCATTAAGATTTCTCACAGCTATTTTGATCCTCCACCCACCATTCCACCTGTTCCTGCATCAATTTTTGGAAGGCAAATAAGTCGGTTGTTGTGTTGTGTCTGTTTTTGAAAGTAAAGCAACCTTCCAATCCTTGGGAAGGTGCAAGTGCACGTCTTCGGAGCCAACTCAATTGACGCCATCTGTAGCGTTCTACAACTCCAATACCTGCAAAAGCAGTTGAATTCACCGAATTCGCATGTTCCTTGACAAATCGTAATGCTCACTGTAGCCTTCACTTCCTGTAACTCTCCCTCTTGACGTTCCTGCTCAAGAGTTGCGCGGATAGGAAGGGCAGTGGAGTGGGCAGTACTCTGTACATGAACATATCAATACCACCTTAACAGGGTTTCGCTTATTTGACTGCTAGAGGTCCTAACCTAATTTAGAACAAAAAATTTCAAAGCAAAATAGATGGTCCACAGACTGATAGCGGCACGGAGAGGCAAACGGGAAACATTTTGGGTTTCACTTGAGCTTCTTAGAAACATCAGAGCTCTGTCTTCACCTAATAACATGCGATAGCGGTGATGTAAACTTTCCTTGGGACTGTTGCATGGCATAGCAACCTATCGGATGGCTATAGGTAGGGAGCGGAGTAGAACATATCCTTGACACGAATCACAACTAGTCTACCCATTCGCATCGCACCATAGAAGTGAACCACATACTTTGCTGGAAACAAAGAGCTCTTATGCCTGTGTCAATGCAATGTTGACGATGGTCAATAGGGTCAAGCACTCATTCGGGATTACCTCAGCTGACATCTCTAAGTAAAGTGAGTCACGAACTAGGACAACTGACATTGCAGAGCGCTCCTTCAGGATGACCTCAGCTGAAATCCTTAACTAAGTCACACACTAAGGCAACTGGCTTAATTGTTATCATTCCCAAGACATCACAAGCACTACCAACACTCTGTCCACTCACGTGTCCTACATCCTATGTGCCATTGTGTTCTGGCTTCCTCATTTTCCAAAGTTATTGCGATTTTACACACCTTTTACTTAGTCCTTCTTATATGCTCTGTCTTGTCTCCCAAGTAAGTACATTTGCAGTGTGGTGCGATGTGTTTCGATGCATGAACACGATCAAACGGAATAAAGCGAACCTGGACTTTGAATTATACCCACGTGGCACACAACCAGCAGCTGTTGAATACGATTGGATAGATAAATGGAAGGGGTATCGCCACATTACCCTTGTTAATGCTCCACCGTAGCCATTTTTTGCCTTGCTATCTGTCCTCTCACCATGGGTAATTCCCATAGCTGAAATGGTCCTCTACTCACCTTTCCACTCCTACACTAATTTCCGTTAGGTCAACAAGCCACTTAAGCTCCACCCACATGTCTCCAAAGCTCCCCTTGATCACTCCTTTTGTATCTCCTTGTACTCCACTACATTGACTAATACCATCTGCAGTGTTCTACATCCCTAACACCTACAAAAGCAGTAGAATTCAACACACTTACATGCACCTTCACAAATCGTAATACAATTCACAGTCTCTACTTCCTGCAACTCGCCTTTTTGAGGTATCTGCCTAAGGGATGTGCAGATGGGATGGGCAGATAATTGGATAGCATTCTGTACTTGCAAATACTTTAGCAGGGTTTCGCTCATTCGACTGCTAGAAATCCTAATTTCATTTAGAACAGAAATCCAAAGCAAAATAACAGGTTGACAGATTGTCAGTAGCACAGGGATGCAAAGGAGAACACACTGCGAACTTTACCTGAGCCTCTTTAGAATACTGGAGGTCCCTAGCCACTTAATAATATGTTAGACCCGTGTTCTAGACTTCCCTTAGTGCTGCTGCATGGCATTGAAAAAATTGATAGATCCTTTTGGAGGGTGAAATGTTGGGAGACTACAATTGTGATATGGAGTAGGTCATGCCCTTGACACAAATCACAACCCGCCACGCATTCGAGTGCTGCCTCAAAAGAGAACTACTTACCTTACTAAGTACAAAGCTATAAGACCTTATCGAATTGTATGTTAATGGTCGTCGCTGGGGTTAAGACACCTATGCAGAGCGCTCCTTCAGGATGACCTCAGCTGAAATCCTTAACTAAGTCACACACTAAGGCAACTGGCTTAATTGTTATCATTCCCAAGACATCACAAGCACTACCAACACTCTGTCCACTCACGTGTCCTACATCCTATGTGCCATTGTGTTCTGGCTTCCTCATTTTCCAAAGGTATTGCGATTTTACACACCTTTTACTTAGTCCTTCTTATATGCTCTGTCTTGTCTCCTAAGTAAGCACATTTGCAGTGTGGTGCGTTGAGTTTTGGTGCGAGGACTGTGAATGTGTGCCTCTCTTCAGCCAATCAACACGCAGCTCGTCTCCTATCGACTTCTACCTTTCCATCATCCTCTGAGTGGCTCCACTCGTAATGTGTGTGACAGACGTGCCTTCGAAAACAAAGTGCAGTAAATGTTGTGTTGGCGTGCGTTCCATCACCGCAAGCCTTCAAGTCACTTTTTATTATCAGCGTTCATCTAATTGATTATGGTGCTTGTCATTGTGCTCTGATCTGTGCCAATCAAATGAGGAATGGAGCATGCGCAAAGATACAGTCTCATCTGCAGTTGTTGAGACAGGAGCTCAAGTAGACAGCGGTTCTAACTCTACTGATTTTTTACAAGTTTAATTAAAATTTTACCGGTCGTATGCTTCCGCTTGTTCNTTTAATTAAAATTTTACCGGTCGTATGCTTCCACTTGCTCTCACATTTAATCCACGAAAATTGTAATTACAGCTACAGTTCTTGTTTGGCAGTAATTTAGTGTTTGGCTCCCTCCCTCCTTGGCGGGAACAAAAGCACACTGGATTGCGCTTTCCATCCCACGCCATCCAACTTCGTTACTCTTCTCCGCAGTAGAAGTCTGCTGCAGCAGTTTGTCTTCCTGTCCAAGACCTTCTTCACAGTGTCAATGTCCCACTACATCTTGCTTGATAGACTGGCAGGTGGTTGAGTAGGCGGGCAGGTGAGCAGGTACCAGTGTGTAGTTATAAGCAGATGACTTAAAGTGGGCAATAAAAGGCAAGACTGCAGATTTTGGGTGAAAAGCAATGCCACCAAACACTGGTTTGTTGTCATTCTCACTTCAGGCATTTGTGTGGATCCAACCTGCAAGAGTTGTGTGCCCCTCATCGGTGTGCAGTCCACTTCGATGGCATTCACATTCGATGTGGTGAGAGAGGAGAATTAAGTAGGCTGAGGTGCGTTAGCCTCCACCGTGTGTCTCCATGTCAGACGGGCTGATTGACATCAGTGATTCAATCTCGGAATAGTAATTCTACCAAAGCCTGACCCAGTCACCACAGACTCGTTTTTTTATGCAACCGCAATGCGTTTACATGATCTTATTTTATGCTACAAAAACTAATTTCTCATTAGTTTTAAACCGATTTTTTGGAACTGTATCCATGAGTGAAGTATCAGCACGGTCCTTTTGATAGGAGGTGGTATAAGTGGCGATTAATGAACAGCTTTAAGAAATGTAGTAATAGCCATCTTTTTTAAGCGATGGTTGACATGCAGTAAATATGGATGTAAGAACTGAGGGCTTAACCGTTGATCCTGTCTTAATTTCTGTAATTATTCAGCAAATTAACTCGTACCGCTGAAGAATAATGCCCTTTCTCTTTCAGGCACCTACATACCTAGGCATCCAGCAATTCAATAGTGTCACATAACTTAAGCTTCTTTTCAGTGATTTGATAGACCTCCGTTTTCTCCTCTTTGTTATGAGAGTGAAAGTAGTGGTAGAAGAGAGAGGTGAGCAGTTGATTGGATTAAACTAAAGTGTGTCCTTATGTATGTTCAAAGTTCTCGAGGATTCATTGATGGTAGGCTGAAAAAAAAGGTGCGGTTAATGGTCAGGTGCATTAGTCCCCGTCGACCGGCTTATCCTGTCGTGATCCTCTGTATGCCATGGGCTGCAATCCACTTCCGGCCTCTGCTCACTTTGTGCCTTGGAAAGCCTTACATCAAGTAGGATCAAGAGTATTTGCCAAGTTGCAGGACCGCGAAAGCAGTACTGGGTAAGCTTGGACCTTCAATTTTACCTTACATCATCCTCCATTCTCGCATCCAGCTAATCTCATTTCCTTATTTTTTTTTGTGACTTAGCGTGTTTTGGAATCAAATAAAGGGGAAATAGCCACACCGCAGAAGGGCCAAAAGCAATACTTCAAGCTGGACATGAGTGAGTGACAATACTGCACAGTTCCATTCCTAACTAACGGCGATTTGACGTAGTTATCGAGGAGATGCTAGTTAATCCCATGTGCTCCACTTATACAGTTAGGTGGGGCAACCATTTAGAGAAAGAACCGCTGAACAACATTTCCAGCCATCAACGCTTGCTTTAGTCTACAGAGGCATACATACATCCTAGTTAAAAGTGTCATTTTTGACATTCTGATTCCTCACATGGATTATTATCACCAAAAATAGAAGGCGAAATTACCATCATTGATGAGATAGTGGTATATCAAAAGACCAAGTACTTTCGTGTTGGTATTAAGGGGTTGCGTTGATGTCACCAGGATCAGTGGGTTCTGCTTTGGTGTGGACTCCCACTCAGCCTATCTTGTTGCGAATACCCAGTGACCCATCTTCACAACCAATGATGACGAGCAAGGCACGTGGTAGCCTCCACTTTGTAAAGCAAAGTGATGTGCAAGCCTTTCTCGGAAACGTAGCACTCTAACTCCAAATTACAAAAGTAGATGAGTAAAGGAGTGCGTTGAGGTGGATGTGGATGGGAAAATAAGTAAATAACAAGGTGGACACATCATCGCTTTAATGCAATCAAATGTTCTAGTCGTCAACATGCAACACAAGTTACAATTTACACTGTGCTGGGGTTAGAGGTAGATAGGCACATCTAGAAACTCCCAATGTCGTGCTTTGCCGAGTCGAGGTGCCATTCTTCCCACTTCAGTGTTCATCTTCGCTCGCTCAGGAATCGGAATCCTTCCTTTCCATTACGATGCTTTCTACGTTTCCACGTTCTCAAACTTTTTACGCATTTGTTCGCAGTCCTCTTCTGTGGCCTCCCTTTCTGTGTCAGTCCACTTGATCGTATCCTCACACATCGCGAGTACGTTTTGTCGATACTCCTCCGATGTCCTGTTCTTCACCTCCTCAGTCTCTAGTCTCCTTCGGATGCTATAGACATAGTCCACTAAAGAATTGATTGCTTCCATTCTACTTCTCTCCCCCTCATCTTCCTGTTTGAACTTCTCCGCCTCCTTCAACATGAGCTCTATCTGCTCCTCTGACAACCGACCTCTGTAGTTGACAATGGTGATGCTGTTCTGCCTCATTGTTAAAATTTCCACCGCTGACACATGGAGAATGCCATTTTCATCAATTTCAAAAATCCCTTCAACCTTGGTCTCACCACGAGGTGCCGGTGGCAGACCCTGCAGCTTGAACTCGCCCAACAAGTTGTTTTCACTCACCATCGCACGCTCCTCGTCATTGTACACTCTCCCTCATACACCTTGATTAACGCACTCGTCTGATGGTCTGAATGCGTTTGAAACAAACGTGTCTCCTTCGTCGGAATTTGCGTGTTGCGTTTTATTACCGTCGACATCGCACCACCCACCGTCTCTATGCCCAATGACAGTGGTGTCACTTCCTTTAACAGCAAATTCGACACATCATTTGACATTTTACCAGCCAAGTTAGCCGCCAGCAACGCTGCACCATACGCCACCGCCTCGTCCGCATTTATGGACTTGCTCAGTCTGCAATCACCAAAGAAGTCTTGTAACAACTCCTGCATTCTCGGAATGCGCGTCGATCCACCTATCAGCAATAGCTCGAGAACGTCAGTCTTGTCCATCTCAGCATCATTTAACGCCTTCTTCACCGTGTCTAGCGTCCTATCGAAGAGGTCAGAGCACAAGTGCTCCAACTGCACTCGTGAGATGCTCGCAATGAAATCGATGCCCCCGAACAACGACTCTATGTCCACAGTCGCGCTCTCAGACGCACTCAGCATTCTTTTTGCCGTTTCACACGCTTTCCTCAGACGACTGAGAGCTTTCTTGTTAGTTGTCAAATCCATTCCGTTCTTCTCTTTCTTAAAGGTCTCCACTAAGTGGTCCACCAGTCGCGAGGTTAGGTCCTCTCCACCCAGATGCGTGTCACCACTTACCGCCTTCACCTCAAATTTGCCATTCTCGATGGACAGGATGGACACATCGAAGGTACCGCCTCCCCAATCGAAGACGAGAACATTGCACTGCTTGTCAATCCTCTTGTCCAAACCGTAGGCGATGGCAGCTGCGGTTGGCTCGTTGATTAGACGCAGCACATTCAGTCCTGCTAGTTTTCCAGCGTCAATCGTGGCCTGACGCTGACTTACATTGAAATACGCTGGCACGGTAATCACTGCGTCTGTCACCTCCTCACCCAAATACTCCTCTGCTATCGCCTTCATCTTCATCAGCACCATGGCTGAGATCTGCTCCGCAACAAATTGCTTTGTCTCACCACAGTGCTCTATTTCGATCTTCGGTACTTCTCCACAACTCACGACTTTGAAAGGCCAGTGTCTTATGTCGGCCTGCACCTCCTCATCGTTGAAACCACGACCGATCAGACGCTTCACGTCGAACACAGTGTTGGTGGGATTCGAGGCCGCCTGATCCTTTGCAGCATCACCGATGAGACATTCCTTATCTGTGAAGGCCACATAACTGGGCGTTGTACGGTGACCCTGATCGTTGGCGATGATTTCCACCACACCGTCTCGGAAAACACCGACGCATGAAAAGGTCGTCCCCAAATCAATGCCGATAGCTGGCCCCGTAGACATGTCTGTGTGAGATGTGCAAGTGCTAACGTGTACAGTGTGGTTGTGATGACCTCCACAATCACTGCAACCCTTTATATCGACTGTGGCTAATCGTGCAGAGCCAATCCGTGCTGCACACCAACTATCGAGGAGCTTTCATCCAACCAGAAGACGTAACAGTTCCACACTTCTTTTCACCCAGAGAGAATGACGCACAACTGCGGCTCGGTATGAACACGTCTGCAGTGCTGTCAGCTCCGATTTTGACGTGTGGGTGGCACAATGCACCAGTGTAGACGTGCCAATTTATTGACTTATGACTGACTACATCCTGATGCCTATGAGTTCATGCCAACCAGAAGACGTAACAGTTCCACACTTCTCTTCGCCCAAATAGCTCAACATTCTGGTTGACTTCAGCACGGAATGTCGAGCCGGGAACTGGAATGGGAATGCCACTCCAAGGCAGGAATCTGGAGTCAAGTAGAGCGCAGAACTCCTGCATTACCCCTCCGGGTCATTAATGGTGCTTTTTCTCTTAAAGATCATATTGCTCCAGCTAAATACAACACCTACGACCACTAGTATAACATTGCGTTGGTGTAAGGTCCACCAGGTAACTTGTGAGGCAATGTCTGATGTAATCAGATAACAAGATCTTCTACCATCATCGGTCACCTGCCATCATGACTACGTACTTCCACCCACCCCACACCACGTAGTTCCATCGCTCCTATCTTACAATGTGACAGCGATCCCAAGCATCCTCTTCCCCTCCTTCCTCCCCCACCCAAGGGAAGATCTCACACGCTAAGTGGAATAATTGCTACTTCCATAGTCTACTTCTAGGCGTTGGGGTCTTCAGTGTGCGGTTTCGAAAATCTCGAAAGCACTTTAAGCCCACATCGCGTGTGCCAGCGGATCCACAATGCAAGTGAATTAGATTCCACCACACATTTGGAGTCTTGCCCCAACAACCGGTGATACGATCGTTTCTGTGACCACGCTCTAGTGCTTGTTAACCATCTACATTCCTCATTACAACACCTTGAGTGAGAGACACAGCTCAGAGTACAATGACAAGCATCACAATCGAATCGATCACTGAAGCGGANACATTCCTCATCACAACACCTTGAGTGAGAGACACAGCTCAGTGCACAATGACAAGCATCACAATCTAATAGATCACTGAAGCGGAAAAAAATAACTTACAGTCTTGTTTCAATGGAATGCATTCTCGCACTTCGTTTTTCGAAGGCACTCTCGTCACACCCATATTGGGTGCAGCCACTCAAGGGCCGATGAAAGGTAGAAGTGGGTGCCAGACGAGTCGCGTGTTGATTGGCTAAAGAGAAGCACGCATTCGGAGTCCTTGCATTAGCACTCACCATAATACACTACATTTCCAATTTTTAGGAAGACAAGATTTGGTACTTAGAGGGAGCTAGGTACAAATCGTGTAAATTCGCAATACTTTTTTAAAGATATAGCAATATTAATTGAAGGAACTAGAACATATTTGAACATAGGATAGATCGGTTACACTGTTTTCAGTGCATGGAGATGGTAACAACTAAGTTAGCTGTCTTTGTGCAATTTATTTCAATTCAGGTTATCAACGAACCTCATCCTAAGGGAGTGCTTCACATAGGTGTTCTACTATGACTGATGTCACCATGATAATTAAATGGTGAGGAGTTTCGAAATTCATGAAGGCAGTCACGCTAATAAATATCTTTCATGCAAAAACTGCTGCAAGGAACCTGATGGCAATGAAAAACGAACATTACTTTAGAATTAAGCGCAGTCTGTCATATGTCACCTTTCAAAGACAAAAACTTCATTGCAGCACTGCTATGAATGATGCTTAAACGAAGCGAAGTGGCTAAACTTAGAAATGTCGGATTTGCTTCCAGTGGAGCAGTCAGTGGTGAAGGGTGAAATGTGGAGGAGGCACCCAAACATAAGGATGGTAAGTATTAATTGGCTGAAGGAACAGCAACCTAGTGTACAAGCTATTCCACTTCTTTTCCAAAAAAGTAGTCAAAAATCGCGCACCGACGTGTAGTCGAGCTTTTCATTGACCATGTCTACTTCCAATGTTACTTTGACCTCTCTTACTAACTCAATTTCTAGTAGTTGGCACACGCACTGTCAGTGACGCTTGTTAGCACCGTAAGCTTCCACATCATTGGATTGCTTAGATCGGTACTAGTGGGGGCGAGAGTGTTAAGGCGCCTGCCCACGTCGGCTTAGGATTTGCCCCACAAAATTATACCAATCCAACAGTCGGACGTTGACCTACCAATCAGTGTGTCTCCCAACCACGACATCATTTCAAACAATTTGTGCTTAAAACAGTCTCAATGTTGGGCTAAAGGTGCTGCATTTGGTTAATTAAACCTCTTGACCACAAGGCAGCTGCATTCCTCGAAACAGGGTGGTTTTTACACTTGGTTCCGCACTTGCTGGATGCTGAATGAAATGCCATGGAATCGCGTCAAATCACAGTCAATGCCATACTGACACGTAAAACGAAGGCAGATTTGCAGCCGCCATTTGAAGTGGCACTTGCTACTCCTCCACACGTCTGCCCGCCTCTCACATGACCATGCTACTTAGACTTGCTATTGATAAGATATCAGTAGTATAAGGCATTACTTTGTAATGATAAAATTACATGGACTGGTGTTAATAGTGTTGATGAAGAGCACCGATGAAATTCAAATGTGGCTTTTGGTGCGAAAAGAGACTGTCGTTTAAATGCAACTCACCTTCGTGTAAATGAAACAGACTCAGAGGTTGGTGAGCGTGGGAGACGGCAGTAGCTCAAAACTAGCTTCATGGAAGCTGCCTTACATTCCTGGAAGGGCGACACAAGTTTAACCCTTCTTTATACCCCCTCTTCCCAAACTTTCCATGTTTGTCATAAAATATAGGGGTAGTTGCGTCAAGGAAATATCGGTCCATTGGTGCATGAGGATGACAGTAAAATCATGCAATTCGCGCACGACGACCCTTTAAAAAAGTCCCTTTCCACATTACTGTGTCAAGTGAGAGAATGTGGAGGGAGTGCTGACACTTATTGACTGCTTATTTTTTTCTCCGCCAAAGATTGAAGTTAGCCATTGTGAGTATGCCAGGATCGTTATGCTCCTCATTCACACGAAATCGCAGCCCCTTCGTTTGACCGTTGAACTGTCAATGTTTTGTGAATTGGTGACGTGGAACCCTAAATGACGAGTTGCAAGGTTGGCTGTGATTGGTCCAATTACACAATAGCCCATAATTCCAATTATGAAGTAAGTTCCTGACACGACTAGCTCAGACAGCATCGATTCCTTTGCCAACATTTTCATTCCCTTGCCTCTTATTAGTAAGCCATTTGCAATTGACGCCAACACATTTAAGTAAGCATTTACAATGCTCTTCAGGCTCCTTCCGGTTTGGCAAAGAAGTTGCGTAGGTCACGCCAACGTACTGACATGCAAATGAAAGTAAGATGAGGGAAGAAAGTCATGATTAACAGGAAACAACTTATTCTATACGGTAAAACATGCGCTGCGGCAAAAGATCTCCTCTATCTCTGGTGTCCCGAGTCATCACGGATGTCGCAGAAAATAAAGGCAGAAAATCAGCACATGTTTTCACTCAAAATGAAAGGAATCTATTTGCCCAAATCTTTTTCCGCGGCGCAAAAAAGGTCCTAGAGTTGTCGTTAGGATCAACTTTGGATTGAATGTGCATCAACACAATTTAGCATTTTACAGGGGTTATAATAAGTAACCTGGAGATAGCAGCCTAAACACTAAGGCAATTCAAGTAATCACGTCTCTTCTCCGTCGAGCTGGCTGAATCGGCGGCAAAGAAGGTCAGAATACAGCTTAAAAAAACTTGCAATAAAAATTTTATTAACATAAAAAAGCCCAACAACTATGTTACAGATTATTGAATATTATAAATAAAAAGTCACCAACTGTGTCGCGATGGCCGAGTGGTTAAGGCGATGGACTCGAAATCCATTGGGGTCTCCCCGCGCAGGTTCAAATCCTGCTCGCGACGGACCGCCCTCCCATTTCCCGGGCCTATCTTTGTCGACATCGGAGGCTGGTTTGTCACCCGACACAGCGGTTCGGCGTTTTGCCCATGGCTGGAAAGTCGGTCCAGCCAGACCAACATCTGCGTCGCTGGCATGCTGGAGGAGTCAGAGTGGGCGTACCTGCTCTGCTTCGGCAACAAAAAATACCTGCTCGTCCTGACTATACTTAACACTCATCAAGCACATTAAAAATAACTGCGAGGCCCAGTGTTAGTTGAAACAAATATTATCTTACTATCTTATTGACAGATTATTCTTAGCATTACCTAAATGAATATGAGATTTTAGCGAAATAAATAATCCAGTCAGTAAATTGCTTTCATAACTACTGTTTCTAAATTCAAAAATACATGTTTTATTTGGTGAGGCGATTAATGAAACCCATACGCTGTGACCTTGACACCATACGCAGCCTATTGCCGCATGATTTGAGTTGCAAGGTTCCGATTGCTTGTGTTCCTTCTTTGGTATTTGGAGCAACTTTGTCCTGTAAATTGACCCGATCTTGCTTGGCTGCAAATAAGATCCCCCATTTGGCCGTCATAATTTCGTTGCTCCTACAATGTGCTCAACCAATCACCAACTTCTGTACAGCGACTTTTAGATATCGGCGGAACTGGATTATGCAATGCTAAAAAATTTTCACTCGCTTCAAAGAAACCATTTGGCATTTTTAACTATGCATGCATGACAACCCGTCGCATTTTATCCGAACGACACGTCTGCAAGTCATCTTTCTACCTACCCCTTACTACACCGACACACACGGTCATAGCGATTGGAGGTGCTCGCGAATGGTGCTAATACTCAAGCCACTAGCTTAAAACTAAGTTCGCATTTCGCGCAATGCCATCTGACGCAGGTATCATCCTCTAAAGTCAAGTCGCGATTCACAAAACACAGCAGATATCCCTCGCTTGAGTCAACATTCCAGAGAAGGGCAAGTGATCCTGGCAAATCCTTCTCTCGCATCGGAATAAGCGTCCATTTTTGGGTCTGTCGACTCTAATTGAGTAATATACCATCAATCAGAGGCAATGGTTATTTAGGCAGCCAACGGTCGCTTGGTCGCTGCCTAGATGCTTCTGTGTACATTCAGTTAGAGTTCTGAGCGTATCATTGCTAACGTCTGCGCCTTCCCAAACCACACAATGGAGCTGACTTCTCGTGGGACTTGCAATAACAACACAATTATTTACAGATGCACACTGGATAACCTGATAACCCTATGCATGGACGACTAAGTGGAGCATCATGCTGGGCCGGGTAGGTTCAGTCACAGGAAGGGATACGCCCACGGCAAAGTTGTCCGGGTTCCAGTTAATTGATGCGAAGGGGATGCACTACAACAGTAGTGGTGGCAGGATTCTGTGTGGAACAAAAGAATTCGTCAAGTTCCTACCCAAGTCATAGATTAATTTGGTCAGAATTCTTGCGTCCTGTCAACCAAGGATTGATACGGAATTACCTTAAGGGAACACAACAGAGACTCGATTCAAGTTTTTAGAGCAGCGCTTAATCTCATTCCAAAGAGTAGCGAAAATGTGTCGACAGAGTGACAGGTATGCCAACGTTGTCAAGTGTTTGTCCAAGAGAGAATGCAAACGGAGACGACTTTAGCGTGTTCCCACTCACTAGTTTCACCAAAGTGAATGTTTTAGAGATCGTTTGGAGAGACGTGACATTAAATCTAGCCCACATTATGTTCCGTATTAGCCTGTATAGTTTCTTAACCAATCGCACTTGCAAGTTTACAAGAAACCGACCTGATAGATGGGTAAGTGTTAATGCTACTTTAGCAGACCTTTTGGGGTATTTAAGTTCCACATCTAGGTGGCGGGAAAAAGCCAAGTCATCTCACTTGTTTAAGTATAATTAGGTCTTATTTTGTAAAAATGAGCTAATGCAATAATCGGGTTCGTGTGCATTTTGAAGTAATTTTGCCAACAAGTGGTCAAGAAAATTACAATTTTGCCGTGAGTTGCCTGGATACAGTGATCTGTCAGATACTTTATTTCGCTGTGCGTTGAGTTGCAATGTCAATTCAACCTCTGCATGTTTTACTTCGTTCTACATCACGAGATTTGAGCACTTCTGTGCGTTAATAATATATATTCATCCATACTACTCATTACGAGTTTAGCAAACACAAAAATAGTGCAATGACTCACAAACTGTTCACAATACTCCCAACCATAAGCAATAGACGTTTTGATGTAGCAATATTAAGGCGAGTGTGATTTGCGGGATTCCAAGTCGAGGAGAAAATGGAAGACATTAAAGGATTCACGAAAGGCATCGTGGATACACAAAGTTTAGTAACGCTTTCGTTAAGTCCTCTCTACGAGGGCAACGACGGAAAGTCAGCGGGAGGAGGATTTCTGAAAAGAAATGCAAATGGAAAGGTTAAACGCCTCTCTAACAAATAAGTAGGCTCACAACTAAAAGCGCACTCAAACATTTTTTCAGCGTTTTTCTGACGCCACTTCTGCAAAATCAGCCCAACAATAGGGACTAGAAGGAGCGCTGACATACACCCGAAGACAGCGAGCAGGGCCGTCGTGGTCTTCACACTCCCTTTAAGCATAGAAATGTCTCCTCCAATGAATTGCATTTTAATTTGAACACATTTATATGGAAAGTCAAAATTACCCTCGGTTTTTTGTCCTGGAGGAGGTGTTGAGCCCTCATAGTCCGACGGTTCGGTCTTTTGCGAAGTGCTAGTTTCTTCTCAAAACACATGATTACCGATTAATGTCGGCAATGCTTCAATAAATCAGTAAAATTACAAAAGAGCCCAACTAGCTATTCCAATTTTATCATATAACTTCAAGTTTTTGCAGCGTTTCAGTTAAAATTTATGAGGAGCTAAACGGAATGTCATGTTTAACTGGACTTCACTTTTTTGAAAAGACCGGGGGGATATCAGAGTCGAGATATCGCTGGGGTTGATGAGGCGAACATGGGAAATCCATAAACTCACCAATTTTAATAGTTGTTGAGAGAGTTGAGCGCGTGGTCTCAGAAGGCTCTTTTTCTGAAATAATTAAAAACACAGGATTCTGATTGGCTGGCGGGATTTGTGCTAGCATCCCATTGGTTCATTTTCTTGGTAGTAAAAGCTCCTCTAATGCGATTATTCTGCCGTTGTACTGCAAAACATGGTTACGCCTCTGCAAAAAAATGTTTTGATAGCCTAAATATTGACTTAGGCCTTCACAAGTGGGACCGTTTTATACTTTTGTTATGCATCAGAAGCTTAACCACCGGAGGTGACAATACAATTGACACCTCTTGAGTCAAGAAGCAGGAAAGGAGTCAATTTAGGCAAATCGCAGCACATCTTACGTTGTGTAGTGGTAAGAGATGCTTCTGTTGTACCCGTAGTCCCATTCTTTGCCGTTGTTACCTCCTCCCCCCTCTTCGTAGTGCTGGTTAACACAGTAGTGAGAGGAGTAGTGGAGGAACTGGGAGTTGTACCATATCCTGATGACATATCGAAAGGAAAAAAAAGAATGATTAGTTTACTATTGCATCGGCCATACATTTTGTGGCTTTGGCACGTGTACAAACGAGTTGCTGTGATGATACTACTCCAAGTAGTAGGTGTCAAGTGTGTTGCATCAATAAAGAGCGGTGCGAGTGTCGGGAACCACTAGGGCGCAAAACCAAAGGACGTCGACTCCTACAGAAGAGATAAGACACAGTGGCATGGTCGCATCAGTGAAAGCTCCTATCACTATTAACAAAGCAGTCATTCAAGTGACCATCTAGTTCATTCCTCTGTGGAGGAAACGGAGAATATCGTCCTTGCATGTCGCATATTGAATACTAAAACAAAATCCAGCTCTTAATTAACGCTGAAGGGTTTATATCTGAGCATAGTTGAGGGATCGTGAACAAAGGAAAGACAGTTTTCACTCCTCAGGGAGGTGTTCAATCATGCTGTGGTCATCCACCTCACATTAACGGCTGTAAACGGAGCAACTCCACCGTCACGGTCTGACTAACGATATGGCACTGCTACATCCTCATCCTAACTTCGATTTGAACGAAAGGGGTGGTTTCATAAACTAAAAGAAGTGTGCTAGCATGACTACATCAAAAAATTCATCAGTAGAATGAAACTGACCTAGTGAAACGGGTCTCAGGACATGAATACTTGTGGTGTTGTAATTGACGGCGAAGAGAGTTGTGACATTTATGAAGTAGGACTGATACGGCTTCAAACCTGTGAGAAGAAAGCTCGCTGGACCGGTACGCAAAGCCTTCACAGCCAAGGTACCTCGAAAAAAAAGAGGGAAATGACACACCAGTAAGTCCGTGTAGATCAAGTCGAACAAAAAAGTAACCGAAATGCTAATATGACCAAACAGGGAGTCCCAGTATAAGAGAACAAGAAAATTATTGTAAGAACTAAAAACCGCCTTTGTTTTTTCATGCAGTCTTCTGCAACTACCATCGCCGTCCTGAAACACCTCTCTCCCAGAAGCTAACTAATGCCTCAAAGGCAACTTCACTGTCGATAGATGCTTCTATTTGACCGAGCCATCTCAGGGCATCCTGCTTCACTTGGTCATCGGTGTGGGGGGCTGCGTAACTACCCACTGTCTGCTAACTCGTCTGACTTTCCTATGTTCGCCTTTGTAATTAACAATTTTGTAGGTGTTCAACAAATTAACCGAGTATTCATAGAAATGGTCACCTGGGCTGTAGGCTGAATACCATCGAGATTCGGTCGCTACAGACATGTGGAAGCACGGCCATGTTTCACAAATTCAGCCCGTTCAAATGCCTTACAAGAGGTTTTACGTGATGACAGCATTTGACTTGCATTACCACCTCCGAACAACTTCTTACATCACCACTCACAGTTCTATGTATACAATACTACTATTTTCTCGACTCTATCAGCCTACAACGTATGTGGTGGCTCTTACGAGAAGGGAAAAGGCAAATTTGTCTTGATTTTACGTGAGAACAAAATTAAAGGTCACAACAAGGGGTTGAGTGACTCCTTAAAGGAATAAGTGATAGGAATGCAGCAAGAGTTGCATTTAAGTAGGTGTCCAACATTCTCTATTAAGTGGCAACAATGAAAACAAAGTCTCCTCTCAGCACTCACCGTTATTCTCAATCAAAAGAGGTCCACTAGTTTCGTCAAGGCAGAATGAAATTGTGAGGTCGGCATCAACGGTGACGATGAATCCGAGGGCATCGGGTCGAGGTACTGGCATCAAATTCAAACTCACTGTTGCCTCGTTGACTGGTACGATTTCAACTGACGGTGCTTGTGGAAGATCTAATTACAAGTGAAAAATAATCGTCTTTTATGCTAATAAAATCTGGATCCATTCATCCACCTTGTACCCACATCCTTACATCCATCCACCAACCTATTTAGCCTTTCATCCATCTTCTACCATTACCTAACTCGACCAGTGACATAAATTTACTCAGTTCTACAAGCCTTTGAAGGGAAGGTTAACAAATTGTGTGTCTGCATCCAAATGTACATGTCTCTTACCCGCGGATGGGACGAGTAGCTCCACAGGAGAGCTCACAGCTCCAAACTTAAACAGGTTGTCACGTGTCCTCACCACTGCTTGAACTGTGCACGACAAAATTCCAGGTCCAATCTTTGTCAGTACCTTATATGTGTCCTCTGTTTCGCCCTCAATGCTGGCATTGTTGTTTTTGGACTCACAAATCCACTCATAGTGATGACGTCTATCCGGCATCAAAAGTGGCGGACTCCAAGTTAAATTCACCGATTTTGGACCAATTTGTGTCAATTGTAGGTCTCTTGGCACTCCCGGTGCTGAGAAAGAAGCAAAAAATTAATGATGAAGTACTACAGATCATCATAAAATAGGCGTTAACAGTTTTATTAGATGTTCTTTACCTCCAACCTCGGTTTCCACGTCACCTAAGTGCATCCAAAAGGGCTCACTTCCAGTGCAATTGGAGCCTAAGTTGATGCTGTATTTGGTAGCTGGGGTGAGGGTATAGAATGCCACCCATGGTGAGTTGCCAAAAGGTTGTTGAATCTGACGACTTGCATTCTTGTCATATGGAATCGCGTCCACGAGATACGTGCACGAGGTTTCGAAAAGCTTTGGTTCCTCCCACCTAACTAGTACACTACCCCACGAGACCGATAGCTCGTAATGTGGAGGCTGCAAGGCGACTAAAAAAGCAATTAACAAAACGGCACTTTATTTTCTCTTTTGACAATGAAATGAGGCAATTCAAACTATGACAGGAGAGAAGGGGAGAAGACTCACAGAACTTGGGCATGATAATGCAGTGAACGGCTTTTTTGTTCACAGCGTTATTTGTATATGTTGTAACAGTGTAGTTGCCTGGATACTCGTAGGAAGCTGTTGAACGCACCTCGAAATGCATGGCCTTGTCGTGTTGAGCTCGTAGAATCTGCCCATACCCAATGGTATTCTTGGTACCGTGTTTGGTTAGATTCTACGATATTTGCGTGGAAGAGAAGGGCAGTAAACATAAGCCTAAAAGGATACTTGTCTGTAATAGCCTGGCGTTTCGTTGATGTTATTTATGTAAATCTACGGCAAATTCTAAGCCAGAGATCCTCACTCGACTATTTCTTCAGTAGGGGATCTAAGGGCTGAAATGACACAAAAAAGTCTTCTACCATGGATGATGTTCAACTCAGCGGTGACCCACAAGAGAGAGGGGCTATCGAAGCATCTTTTACAAGCTCCAGAATGCTGAGCGTTGGCCAAATTAACCACTATGAGACATCAAATTGCAAAACCGAGTGACACGGAGGGATGAGTTGCAAACGTGGATCGAGGAGTGTGTCCTGGTTCTTTTCCTTTTAAGGAATGACCATAGGAACAACGATTGTAGGTCGATGTGGTACACCAAACTGCCTTAAGTGCCACCGAATTCGTGAGCCTGACAGCCTAATTCGCCAAAAGGACGGTACTCTAAGTCAACACCTTGCCATCTTTATGCAAGACCAGGATATGGCATTCATTTCTGCCTCGGTGGTTACTACAGCTGGTGTAGAAGCCTGAACAGGGAGCCGCAGAGGGAATTGCGTTTAAAAATGAACGGAATGTGCAGCAAATCACACTCATCGGTGCGAGAAATTCAACCCTTATGGTTGGTGTTAAAACGCATCGTCGATGTCCACTCCATTAACACATCAAAACTTTCTAATCAAGTTCTACCCTCAAATTTGGAAAGCAAAACATTGCAAAGTTGTTGGAAAATACTGGGGTTTAGTGAAGGAGGCAGGAAGGAAGACAAACAACTTACTTTATCGTCAACGACCTCGAAAACAATTGTCTCATTGGTGTGGCTGAAAACGAAAGTGAAGTTGTGGATCAAGCGAGGATGTGAAGCTGGTGGACGAAAGGTAACGTTGAGATGAGCAGTCTTAGGTGAAGTCAGCTCCAACTTCCCGTAGACATCGCAAGGTGGATCAACTAAACCATCCAAAACAGTCTCCTGATTAGATAAACAATTCCACCTAGTAGAATGGCTCGTGGTGCAGTTAGAATGCACAGAAGTCAACTACTTTGATTATGCTGCCTCCGCAAAATGCCTCGTTTCTTACAAATTTTAAAGCACATCATGATGTAGAACGATGTTTACGTTCGAACTTTGCGCCGGTGGAAAGTGAGTAGGTTTGGACGTTGAACTTTGGAAGAGATTCAAGCAGACCGTCAGGGAGGTCAAACTCGAGAAGGTGCATTTTAGGGAGGAAACCCAATGGCTGACTCTTGATCGGCAGAGCAATCGCCATCGATGCACGTTTCTCATATTGGCAGAGATCCGTTGCCTCAATCTGAGCAAAAAAAGCACAAAGACTTTTCATTCGAAGCTAAGGAAAACGCGTGTTTCCCAAATAACTAAGTGCACTATTTCTTGACACACCATGAGTCGATAGAAGTGGAGACCTTAGAACAATATAAGCATTATATCGTTCCAAATTTGAAAGTTAGTCAAATGTTGGCATGGCGATCAACCTCTTAACTTATTGGTCTAACATCAAATGTGGGCAATTATATGAGCCAGTCGACTCAGTAATGCAATTACAAATAAAAAAAACACTCATAAAAATGACTTTGTGTGTAACAAAATTGTGCACACATTTTTATTGACGGCAACGCATGAATTGCAGTTCGGTTGCAGAATGTAGCGAATCGAATCAAAGGGAGAGAATGCGTGATAAGCGTCAATTCTATCCATCTACTTAATTTGGAATGAGTAGCATTTTACGTACCGTATAGCTATCAGAAGCACTCGCATTATAGATGACCAGCAGGCATTCCCCCGTTACACCGTGCCTCAATACCACCACAAATGGACCATCACCGACTGCACGAACTTGGGAAACCTCCTGAACTGGTCTGTTGAGGAACAATTTGTAGAACAATTATCTCAAACGCAGTGCCAATCTGACTCGCATAAATGCCGATCAAGAGCACTGTGCATTATTGCACTAAACTGTGATTAAGCAGACTCCACCACAAAGATCTCATGACCTTGCAGACACTAAATTACATCACCATTAAACAATAAACTAGTTACGTTCTCTTAATTAGTGCTTCCAAACACCTATCCGCACCTCGAACCAGGCACAAACTCCAGACTGGCGACCTTGAACTTACAGTGAGAGACGAGAACCAAAGAGAGGCCCATCTACAAGACACAACACGTTAACAAGGCTTTCAACCATTTTCATCAAACGAGAATCAGCTTACCACCTGTCCTTATGCTCGCATTGGCAGACACCCCATGCACATTGAATTTGGTCTTCATTTCGGCCACGATGAGGTACTCAGCCTCACCTTGCTCAAGCACGACGCCCATGCGTTCACTTTTGCTGCTGTTAACATTCAGGCGAAATTCTCCATCGCCAACTTTTGTGATGCTCACCGAGAAATTCTGAAGGCCATTCTGTGCACAGTATTGGATCACAGGCCAAGAGAGAGTCAAAGCATTACCATCCTGTCGATCAACGCTTGCACTGAAGTGGCGTGGATCTGGCCATGTGATCGCTGCATCTCCAGCAGATGCACACAGCACGATGCTGAGAAGGATTACAGCCACCACACACCTTTGCGACATGAAAGGCAATGCGAGCTCAGCGTACTGAGTTGAGTTATATGCAATCACAGGCGTCGAACCAATAAAAACCTCCGACTCCACTAGTCAACCACTACGTGTGTAGCACAAGACAGGCTCTATGACAATCAACTTGTCTTCATATTAGTGATACTAGGCTACAAATAGCCAATCACTTAGCTTTTTATCACATCCAAGAAGGCACGGTTGATCTGCTTAAAGAAGGCTAAAGTGTACCGTTCCATTCCAAAACACCTGCGGTG